>JAOXYF010000015.1:6727923-6751661 GCA_028565775.1 Sternarchorhynchus goeldii | reverse complement strand
GAGAGTGGGTGCAGGGTGCAGGGAGAGGAAGGGCGAGAGTGGGTGCAGGGAGAGGAAGGGCGAGAGTGGGTGCAGGGTGCAGGGAGAGGAAGGGCGAGAGTGGGTGCAGGGAGAGGAAGGGCGAGAGTGGGTGCAGGGAGAGGAAGGGTGAGAGTGGGTGCAGGGAGAGGAAGGATGTGTGGGCAGTGTTTGTGGCAAGCAGCATCTGAGCAGCTAAAAATGACAACATGGCAGTGACATTGGGGCATCTTGCTTTGGGGCTGGTCTCACTGCTCACTGGATCTGGGTGGCACAGAGGGCATGACATAAGCTCACACGTGTGTGTGTGTCTGTGTGTATACTGATGCAGTGTCAGCAGAGGTTATAATAAACAGGACAGATAAAATGTTTGTGTGTGGGTTGCATCTGAGAGAGAAAAAAACTGAAATATACAGCTAAAAAGCAGAGTAAATAAGAGAGAGAGAGAGAGAGAGAGAGGGGTGAGATGGAGTGTGTTTTTACAGTTTGTGTTGCACTGAAGCACAGAGGATTGGCGAGGGCACTGAAGCTGTCTGTCTGATTAAGCTCTCTCTCTGGAAGGCTGCCGTAGGGGAGTAGTGGATACTGACCCGACCAGTGTGTTTTCATTGTGACGGTCTTTTCCTCTTTGTCACCCACACTTGCTCTCCATGCCAGCAGGGGTTCTTTCACTGCTGCTTCTGCCTCTCTTACTCCCTCTTGCTCTTTTCCTCTCTGTTCTCTTTTTTCCCTCTCTCCTCCACCTCTCTCCTCCACCTCTCTCCTCCACCTCTCTCTCTCTCGCTCTCCCTCGGAGTAAGACGTTCAGATAGTATTATTTTCTCCACCTTCAACATAACTCGGAAACGTCTTCAGAAGCGTCCTCTGTGCAGAGAGAGTCATTATAATGTCTTATCAGATTGGCTCTCATCGGCGCCGCTGACTGATTCTCTTTGTCTATCTCTTTATGGAACTGTCACAAATAAAAGATGAGCGTCATTTGTAGCAGTGGCACTGTGCGCACGCCGATGACAGATCGTTCATATTTATCTAAAGCACGGAGTGCGTCACGCAAACAGGAGGCGACCGAGGCCTCTGGTTCCCTTTGAAGCACTGTGCACCATGTCTGCCCCTGTACGGGTGAGAATGTTCCGGATACTGAAACCCCGCCCATATCCCATTCCCACCTCCCTCGAGCCACCTGACGTGTGTAATTAAACACGGCCGCGGCCCAGGACGAAGAGGTGGTCAGACGCGAGAAGATTTGGGGGGCTGGTGGTAATAATACTCCGGACTGAGTTGCTCAGAGCAGCTTCCACAAGGACACCCCCCCCATTCCACAAGGACACCCCACATTCTACAAGGACACCCCACATTCCACAAGCCCCTTGCCCCACTCTTCCCCAGCATCCACCTCATCCAAGCCCCTTCTCCTCCACCGCCTGCCTGCTGGAAGACTCCAGCGTATGGGTTCACGGGGCTGGGCTGAACCCCCAGCCCGTGCTGCTCTCCATGAAGAGGCAGATGTTCAGCCAGTTTCTCATCCACGCAGGTGGGCGTGGAAGATGCTGAGGATGTGACCCGCTCACTGTGGCACCTGGGTGGGAAGTCTGCTCACACCTGTCAAGCACCACGAGGGCGGGCATCGTGGTTTACTGAGCTCGGGTAGCGTGCGACACACACACACACACACACACACACACACACACACACTGAGAGGTGACATGATAAAGACTTTGGTGATAGTGGTCATAGATAGTGGTCATAGATAGCAGAGACTACAGTACTGCGTGAGACATGGAAGCTCAGGGTTTGGGTTTTTTTGGGGGGGGGGGGGGGGCGTCAGTGGTGTTGAATGTGGCAGCGGTGTGGGCCACAGTAGCCCAGATGGTCCCCAGTGCTTTGGGCTTCCATCACACCACTTCTCTCAATTAAATCTCGGTAGAGGCCAGCCAAGAGGTGGCCACTCACTTATCTCCCCCCAGTGGAGAGAGAACTTGGATGATTTACGCACTGGAGATTGTAGACCTGTAACAAATCTGGATATCTAGGAATAATATACATCAGAGGTGAATATACAATATAAATTTTATTAAAGTTTCCTTTTTGCCTGATATTATATGTAAATGCACTGTAAAACTGTTTGAAACCTTTACTTATAAAGTTTGCAACAGCAAATAAAGACACTCCTGCTTTAGTGGAACATGCCGTGTAAAAGCAGGTAAAAGCTGTCCTGCGCTCGGACACGTGCTCCCACGTTACTGCTGCCAGGGTTTTACGGCACATTGCTTCTGCGGGAGAAAAAAAAACTGAGAACGGAGTGTTTCTCTTGCTCTCTCCTTCCCTCCCTCTGACTGCAAACGGCGCTGATGTGTAACGGTGGCTCGCTTCCATCTTGTTGTGATGTACAAATCACAGACTTTTGGCACACAGCTTGCATCTAGCTTCATTTATTCATTTATTCAGTCTTACCCCATTATTTAGAGAGCAAACAAAACCTCTTATTGATACTTAAAGACTTAGAACATTTTAATTTCCATGCAAATCGAGTTTCGGCTCATACACACACACACACACACACACACACAGTAGACGAGGAGCATCCAGGGGAGGTGGGCAGGGTGTTGGTGGGGAGGGGGGCAATGAGACTGGACTTAGGGAGCAGGAGCTCGAAACTCCGCAGACGACCACGGTGTTAATCAATTATAAATACTGAGGAATGGAGGGCACAGAGCTCCAGTGTTGCTGTAATCAGGAGGACAAGCACGCATGTTTGTCTCTGCGACTGTCCCCGTTGCACTGGGGGATGTAATATTTATATCACTGTCAAACAGGGACTTCTAATAAAGGACCTGAGCTGTTTGATTACATTCTGCTCTATGCATTTTTCTTCATCTGAACACAACTCATAGGGACTGTCTTGTTATTGTGGTGAAAAGCTTGTTAATTAACTGGAATGTTAGATTAAGGGAAATCCAAGGACTATGCATAGCATATTGGAGAGCAATGGTGGAACCAGGAACCACTGGTGTCCACGGCCCTCACCTGGAAAACGTTCATGAAACCTCTCTGACGTCGCTATGGGCAGAACGGACAGGTGCCTGAAAGTAAATGTGCACCTTCTGCATTAAAGAACTTTGAATTGGCTTTAGACACAAGCAATGCTCCCCACTACTGGACATATATGTGAAAATAGAGGGTGAGTGTTCAGAGTGCTTGATTTTGTTAGGAAAGTCCTTAATTCAGTAGCTGCAGTTGGCCCAAGCTATGGAAACCATGGTGCTCTGCTGACTGATTACTCATGACTTTTTTAGGCCACATACAGTTATTTATTTATTCTCTGCTCCTTTCCTGCACCTTTCTTCCCCTTACTGGCTCTCACTCCGTCACATCTCACTCTCTCACCTTCACTCTACATCACGTCACATCTCTCTCTCCCTCTCTTTCATCCTTTCCACTCCACATCTTTTGTTTCTCTCTGGAGAACAGATAATGTGCTCACAGGACTGCAGACTCTTTACCCTTTTTGTGTCTTCAGCGTGACAGGACCAGGACAGACCCTGTGGCTTTTTCAGGTTTAAGATCCAGGATGCCACTCCCAGCAGCTTTGTCAAGCTCTCTGTTTAAACAAGCATGTTGTGAGCGTGTGGGGTGGTGTGGAGGCTCACCTCTTTCTAATATTGTGTGGAAACAAAGGAGAACCAGGGTCCGTGGATCTCTAGCACACCTGCCACTCTGGAGTGACCCTAATACCTTCTGCCTCTTTTGCTACTGGCTGCATACATTTCCGTACAAGATCGCGGGTGAAGACTAAGGCCAGGTGCCCACAGATGAATACAAGCAGACAAGCACATTTATAGAGCATTCAGATTTTTCAGGCTGATGTGGTGCTGGACAGGAGCCAGTATTCCTGTTTAGAAGAATCAGTATTACTGCTTAGAAGAATCAGTATCCCTGTTTAGGGGAGAAAGGGCCATATTTCAGAGGGAAGTTATTTTCTTTTAACAAATCAAATAAGCCCAGATGCACCAGGTAGTAGAGAGAATACCAATCAGATGCCTTGTATCTGCAGGTGCGTGAGTGAAATAATGCCACATCCTGACCCCACTGCAGACCAGGCACAGTGTAGTTCACACGGCAACAATATGGATGTATCCTGCATCGCATGTGCTCTGGGTATGGAGTATCACCTCAGGAGTTTGTTTTGATGTCTTGGTAGCTGGTCAGCACTCAGCCCCCAACATTAGCAATTAAGGCTTTTCATATGATTTTGTTTTGATATCCAGTGCAAAATTATTGGGCCTCAATAAAATATACATACTGTACATACAGATCAGTCTTGCATCTGTGCGCACATGCATAGAATATTCCAGAATATTCCAGTGTGTAGCACGGCTGGACATGTTTATTACGTATGTCACAGCGTATTGCCTGGAGGTGGACGTCACGCCATACAGGGATGTCCTTCAGGTGTTCATCATAGACCTCAAGGACAGCAGCACATGGTCTGTTTCTTTCCTAGCACTCAGTCCCAGTGCTGTTTGTGGACAGAAAGCTGAGTGCAATGAATTCCTCTGTCGGTGTTCCATGCACTTCTCCAGGGACGCAGCTTCCCACCACCACTTGAAAGACCACAACACCTTGGTACAACATCTGTACAGCCACCTCCCCTCCTTCCTTCCATAACAGTCATCTCTATGAGAGGAGATTACCAAAGAACCAAGGACCTTCGTTACTGCTGCAGAACCTTGCGCATGCAGGCACAGATAACTGGATCTTTCGTATGAATTTACAAGCAGTGTAAGACTCAAGGCAGATGTTTGTCATACCTCTTATTTCTGATTATTTGGTCGTGAAGAAATTCAGTAATGCTTAGCCTAACCCTCTCTAAAGCGATTGGGAATGACTTCACTTTAGGCACTGTGGTGACCTGGTGTGAGACGTGGGCTTGGCTCGGGATTTTATGCTGCTTCTTCAGCAGATTTCCAGCTCCTTTCCAGTTTGTGCGTGTGCAAAGGCAGCTGGCTGTGAACATAAGCTCCTGAATTCTGGCAGACCTAAGCAAATCCCTGCAGACAGAAGTTGAAGCTTGATATTAGCCCATTTCTCAGGTCACTGGATATTGAAAGACGGTGTTTGAAACGTCTTTGAAATTGAGATGTCCGTGGAACTCCGTGTTAAGGCTCTGCCGGAAGTGTGGCCTGTGAAGTGACAGCTTCTTGCTCCAATATATGAAATGAGACTCCAACCACAATTCTGAGAGCTTCGCTCACAGTGAGCTCTCACACTTCAGACACTTGCTGCTAATGACTGTGAGTAGAACATCTGCATTTGGAATACAGTTTTGAGGCGTGTGTCAGGTTACGGTCCTGTTGGTTCTCACGTTACCGTAAGAACTTAAACCCTTCAAACTTGCAGCAATTTGAAGAAATTCAGATAATAGGTTTTAATGTTTCTTATTTTATACCATCACAATTATGCTTAATATGGAGAAGTTGGTGGTGATTAACACAAAAGGAATAATGACGTTCAGTTTCTGGCTCTGAATAACAGAGGAACACCTGTATGTTACATTATTTTTGCCGTCACTCTCACTTATTGTCTCTCTACTACATCTTCTGTATAATTACATAATGATCCTCCATACAGCACTGGAGAAATACCTTCATGGTGTCTGTCGTTTAGCCCCTCCCCCCCGCTGTGCTGTGGAATGAAATCTTTGTCTGACCATAAATGGAGTCGCCAAAACGAGAGGCCCCCAAACGGCTCATTTGAATAATTGAACGAGCTGAGATTCAGGTGGCGGTGGCAGGCGGGAGGAGGGGCGGGGCTGGGCGGGAGCTGAATGCAGAGCAATTAGGCTGGGCAGACAATGCGGCCCTGAGCTCCGCCCACGGAGGGTGGGCTCTTCGCTCCCCCTCTTCCTTCCTCCTGATTGCGGCTGCTTCCTGTTGGATGCGTCAGTGTAAGTGCAGAGACTGCCACTCCAGCGGGAGGCTTGCGCTCACCTACAGAGGCTCCATCGCGGTGTGATGCGCGTTGTTGTGGCTCTCCTGGCCTCCGTTCTCGGCTGTGTCTTGGCACCGCGGCGTTTAGCGCACCCGCACCGCCCTCATCCACGCTCCCCTACGTTTCTTGCACCTCTCTCGGGTCTCCTGGCAGCTCGATAGCCGTCGCGGCCACCTGGCCCATCTCAGCGGCTGGAAGCGCCACGGCGCGCTTTGCAAAGCGTGGGTGTGCATCAGAATGAATGTGGGAACGGGCCAGCAAATTCAATTGGTCGAGAAGCTTTTATCAGGAGAACAGAAAGGAGGAGACGCAGACGGTGTCGTAGATGTGAGCACCTTCCTGCCCTGCCTGCTATCGAGAGCCATCGGTGTGGGAAGCACACGTGCTGTCATTCACCGGGTCAGACATTGATTAGAGATGGCAGAAAGCATGTCACCTGAGATGGATGAGCTGTGGTGTGTGTGTGTGTGTGTCAGTGGGAGCTTTCTGATGGAGAGGGTACACACAAAGCCATATGGCTGAGTTTGTCTGTCCGTCCGTACAGCTCGTCCCGCTCGAACCCCTCCACGTTCTCGCCGAGCTGTGATTGACAGGTTGGCCTCCAGGCCTTGTCTCAGTCACTGCTGTTTGTCAGAGACGCTCCTCTGGGACTCGAATATCTTCCAATTATTACCAGCCTACTCCTTCTCCACCTCCCACGCATCTTCCCAGGCTGTTTCAACATTCCAAAACATTACAGAGGCTTGTGAAAGACAACAGCTCTGTTTAGACACTAATTGGGACTGTTTTCCAACAAAATGTGTCATTAGTGTATGTTTGCTACTGAGCACAGACCTTCTGCAGTAATCCATTAACTAACCTCGTTGACACTTCATATTCAGAACAGCGAGTCTGCAGAATAACACCCACCGGTATTCAGCGGTATTCCTGTTTCTCAGCTCGCTGTTCCTACCGTCTCCCTCTGTCTCAGTGCTGCGGGACGATTTCCGGCAGAACCCCCAGGACGTGGTGGTGGTGGTGGGCGACTCGGCCACGCTGGAGTGCCAGCCTCCCCGGGGTCACCCCGAACCCACCACCTTCTGGAGGAAAGACAAGGCCCGACTCGACCTGAAGGACGACAGAATCATGGTGCGTACCGGCTCCTCCGCACTCCTACAGAGTTCCCCCACTCCCCTCATTCCACATGTTACCGCGGGCGACCGTGAACTATACTATGTACCATAAATCACATCCTTATATAAATGTGTATGACATGGGGCCTGAAATTGCACTCTTAATTTGCTGGATGTTGCTCAGATTCGAGGAGGAAAGCTGACCATATCAGACGCCAGGAAAAGTGATGGGGGCATGTATGTGTGTGTGGCAACTAACATGGTGGGGGAGAGGGAGAGCGAGATGGCTCAGCTCTCTGTGTTTGGTAAGGGAACACTCACATACATGTTAGTCTGTATTTCTGAGGCTTTTGGTTCTCAGCCTGTCAAAATCCACATGTATACATGTTTTTTGTTTGTTTGTTTTTTTCTATTGTGTGTGTGTGTGTGTGTGTGTGTGTGTGTGTGTGTGTCCAGAGCGACCTACGTTCGTGCGCCGTCCTGTGAACCAGGTGGTGCTGGTGGATGAGAGTGTGGAGTTCAGATGTCAGGTGCAGGGAGACCCTCCCCCTTCGCTGCGCTGGAGGAAGGATGATACAGAGATCCCCCGGGGCAGGTGAGGGGATATGCCCCGCCCCCTCCCACACACCCCGCATCGATCCACTCCATTCGATCCTTTTTCTTTCTTTCTTCTGCTACAGCACTGCTGCATACAACATCCACGCAGTCGCCTGCTAGATAGAAGCAGATTAGAATGCAAAGCTTGTGGTCAGAATGCAAATCACAGTTCCTAAAAGCTGGAATATTGTGGATTCATAATGTTGTGCATCTTAAGATTTTTACCAAGCAGGTGCAAATAATAAGGTATGAATATATATCAAGATAACTGAGAAAATGATTGTAACCTGTGTGGTGTATGGAATCAACCATGTTTAGCTTCTCTTATTGAGTGTATATACATACACAAGGTTTCCAAAGATATATATATATATATATATATATACAGTATATACATATATATAATACATAAGAAGGGTGTAGCGAGGATGGAGCTGCTCTCTGGCAGCAGGCTTTGTCTCTCTTGTGAGCTTTGTTTCAGCTCTCCAACCCGCACCAACTGTTCAATACCTTCCACACAACACAGACCTCAGCTGTCTGAATGATGGAGCACATCCACCGCACACACATCCGCTGCTCATAGCCCCCCGCCCCCCCAGTCCAGCAGAGCCGCTCCGGTACCGGTGCGGTTCGGCTGGCGTCGGCCCCGCTGGGCCGGACCGCCCCTCGGCTGCGCCGCTTCCCATCCGGATCTCGGCCACTCGTTTCCATCTCATGATGTCGTGTTGAGTGAAGGCGTGGGTGTTCCTGCATGAGCTGATCCAGGGCCAGTCGGAGGCACACGAGTCTTTCTGACTGCATTTAAGTCTCCGATGTGAAACCGATCTCTTGACGGCAGGAGGGTGAAACCTTAGTGCACTGCACCAATGTGCCTCACAAGCAGGAGACAGTCCTATGATGGTTGAATTTAATAAAGCATTTGTTTGATTTGTTTGTTTTTAATGTTCAAATAAGGGGAAGATTAAAAAAATCTAAATATCAGACTTTGCAGACAGAGCTAAAATAAACCTCTGTATGGCAATGTAGGGAAAAGAACACAGGGAGACCTAGAGAGTGTGTGTGTATGTGTCTGTGTGTGTGTGTGTACTATATATGCATTTGTGTACTATATATCAGTGTACTCTGCTGTGATGCGGGTCCTATTATAGGTGTGAGAACAGGGTAAAGTGCTGAGTCGTGTACGTGGGGGTCCCCTGTGTGGTGAGCAGCCATTCCCCACCTCTCCACCAGCGGAACAGCAGCCCCACTTCAGCCCCCCCCCACCACAACCTCTTAACCAGAACGAGCCCTCCAGGGAGGCATCTATATAGGTCAGAGACGTGACGTGGCTGGAGTCTCCACAAGGCACCGGCCAATTGGAAGCCATTATGAGAGTGCTTTCTCAGGCAGGGAGTCACAAGTCTGTGTTAGTGCTCCAGCATACTCCACATCTTCGTCTAGAACTTCCTGCCATCAGAGCCTTTCTCTTCTCTCATGTAGACATGAACATATTTTTAGACGTGATTAGACACAAGTGTTTCGCTTGCTCAGTCCATGGATCTGAGGCAGGTTATCTGTAGGCTGAAACTCTCGGTGAAACTTTCTTAAAGCGCGCTCTCTCTCTCTCTCTCTCTCTCTCTCTTTCTCTTTCTCTTTCTCTTTCTCTTTCTCTCTCTGTGTCTCTTCCTGAATGAGACATCATCACATCCAAGCACTGGTGTTTCATGCTGTAATTCAGGCTGCAGCCGTCTGCTGTAATTGACGCTGTTAATTTGACTCACAGCACACAGTAGTGGGTTCACCATAATACATAGTTTATCCACATAAATTAGTCATTCATCAATGAAGCCAGCAGAAGCTCATTAAGAGCCATGCTCCAGATACACCAGACTCTAGAATTCTGCCTCTGTCTTTTTCTTCCTTTCTCTGGATGAAAACACACACATATGGGTATACACACACACACACACACACACACACACACACACACACACACAGGGGCAAAACACAGTGGGTTCTTCTTCATAAATATTGAAACAGTGAAACAGTGAGGGTTCCAGCTGAAAGCACCTTTCATTTTGCCCTGCCTTTCATGCTTGCATAATTGACACCCTTTTTCTCCACTTTACCAAATCATCTTCAGCATGGACTCTCTCAAGGGCTGCGAAAAAGCCCTTTTGTTCCGCAAAAAAGCCCGCTGGCCCATTATTCTTTGTTTACTTTTCCTGAAACCGTCTCCTGCTAATCGCCACCCCCCCCAACACCCGCCGCGGCCCCTGCGCACGGAGAACCCAGCACGGCCGCAGCTCTCACTGTGGCGCGAGACTTGGGGTCGTTTGAAGTCTGCTTCTTGCTAATTCTGCCCAGGTATGACATGAAATACGAGAAGGACGACTTCATCTTGAGGATGAAGAAGGTTTCGTCCGGAGACCAGGGAAGCTTCACGTGTGTGGCGGAGAATCGGGTGGGGAAGGTGGAGGCTGTGGCTTCACTCACAGTCAGGGGTAAGTGTAGGGCCTGGAGCTGCTTTCATCTCCAGACGCTCCTGACAGTTGGCAGTAAAATATTCTAATGTACAAAGAGTCGATGTAGTGACATGGTAACAGATATCCACTAACAAAAAAACTCCTCCTCTATAAATTAATTATTCATGCAAATCATAGTCAGTGGACCAGAGTTTGTTCCTCTCATACTGTTTAACTGCAGCACACCTGGGCTTTGTCTGTTCTGTACTGGGTATTTTAACACCAAACCGCCTGGGTGAAAGCACTGGATATTACTGTTCACAGATTTGATAGGTTTGTGTTAGGAAGGTGTTAGATTGGACAAGAGGTAGAGAGATACATGTGTTTTGGTTTTAGACTAAATGTGGTCAAAAATCTCCAGCTGGGCAGACATCGGCTTTTATTCTTAACCCACGTTTTGGGTGCATCAGCACGGAAACCTCCACAGAGCAGGAGCTAGCAGCTCGAGTTCCCAGCCAGGCTTCTTCTTTCAGCTGCTGCCAGGGTTTCTGGACCACCTCCTCCTGGGCATGTCATTCCCTGACCAGTGGGACGCCTGCGAAACACACACACACACACACACACACACACACACACACACACACACACACACACACACACACTCAGGCGAGAGAGGGACATGGCTGACTGGCACTAACGTCCCACTGAGTTAAAGAAATGAGGAACTTAGTGATGGTTTAGAGCCTGGGTTTGTCATTCTCCTGTAAAGCAATATACTGTTCAATATTTCTGCCACTCTCTTAGAAGCCAGACGAACTGGGGCAGACGTGGGGTGGGGTGGGGTGGGGTGGGGTGTGGTGGGGTGGAGAAATGGGACAAGATGTAGCAGATTGATAAGGCACCTGAGATTCTATACTGACTGTCTATAATTTGAAGTTTTCTAGCTTTAGCCTCCAGAATTTTCCAGAATGTGCGTTAGACATTGTGCTGCATGATTATGATTCGTTCACGGTTCACCTGGTTTAAGGCCCATTTCATCCATCACACAGCAGATCCTCTCACACTCTGTCCCAGGTTTTGTCATGAATGTACTGAAGTATCCAGTGGTAAAGTATCCACTCACTCTGAACTTCATTCTTTCCTTCCCTTCTGGATCTGTCCCCCACCCCTCCTGGCTCTCATACACATCATTGTTCTTTCACCAGTCCGACCTGTCGGTAAGTGTCCATCCACCCCATGCTACTGACATCACAGTCTTGCCCATGAGTTACAGTCTACAGTCTTAAATTGGATTATTTCAGCAGAGCTGCGCTCGTGAATCGTGGCAGACCTGCAGTATGAAGCGAGTTCAGTTAGTGAGTAGCATGTGAAATTTTGAATAACTTCCTAAAACCTGAGCTTTAAAAATAACCATGCTGCAGAAAAAAAGGAGTGAAGCGTTTCACTGTTGTGAAACCCCGTCCCTGAGCGCAGACCTGCATCACAAGCTGTTAGCAAACCCTATCGTAAGCGGCGCCTCCCTGCGCCCGTCGTACGTTCATTAAGAGCTTCCCCGCCTCCTCCTGCATAAAACATGTCCGCCGGCGCCATGGCGACAGCGATGCCTTCACTGTTTGTACGTGTGACCTTTCCTGGCAGAGGCGCCCCAGTTTGTCGTGAGGCCCCGGGACCAGATCGTGACGCAGGGCCGCAGCGCCACCTTCCCGTGTGAGACGAAGGGGAACCCCCAGCCTGCCGTGTTCTGGCAGAGAGAGGGCAGCCAGGTGAGCGTCCCTCTCCTCACACACCAGCACCCCCGGGCCGGGTGGGTCAGCCCAGGATGCCTTCCACGTGAACGCTGACAGAAAAGAGGGAGACGTGTGCTTATGAAGTGGAGTTGCTGGAGGTGTTCTTGCCCCAGTCATTTTGGACTTAAAACAAGATATTTAACTCAATGAACCAATTAATGCGCTGAATGAATGGCTGGACTTTCTGTAGGTGGCTGGGTTTTGCCTTCAGAGTAATGAAGTGGCCATCAGTCTTCCATCACTTATGTGGGAGGGCAGGGGATCATTTGTCATCTCAGAATTTATTCATTTACTGTATTCAAGTCATTAGGGATAATTGAATCTGGCTAATGCCTTTCCTCTCCCCTCAATCGGGGTAGCTTTGAGAACTTGGAGCGAAGGGGAAATCTCATTAGAGGCAGGAGAGATAGAGACCCCCAGGGCTGTGAGTGTGTGTCGAAGGCTCTCTCGGCCCCCCCACGCCAAAGGGGACGGCAGCCGGCCGACAACCGCTCGCCTCGGCTCGGTCCGGGCCCTGCTGTGGCCGCAGGAAATGAGACATTTGTGTCACGAGCTTGACTTTCTCCAGACATTGCAGAATTGTATGGCTTTCGGTTTTCTAGTCTGTGCAGGATGTAATTTTGTTCTTTTTTTTTTGCCGGCCGTGTCGCCCTTATAGGACCTGCTCTTCCCGAACCAGCCTCCTCAGATCGGAAGCCGCTTTTCCGTGGCTTCCAACGGCGATCTGACCGTCGCGTCTGTCCAGCGCTCGGACGCAGGCTACTACACCTGCCAGGCCCTCAGCGTGGCCGGGAGCATCCTGGCCAAGGCCCAGCTGGAGGTGTCCGATGGTGGGTGTGCCGAGGTTCCAAACAAGCCCCTCAACCTTTACTAAACACTCCTGCAGTCACCAGCACTGCTCTGCTTATTGCTTTGGACAGGCAACCTTGAGTTTCCGCTAAACTCTCAGGTTAGATCTGCACGAAAAAACAGTGATCAGTTATGTCTTGGTGATCAGCATCTCTGCTACTGATATCTGGTTTAATGTAAAATGGATAATAAATATGATCTGAAAACCCAGCTGAATCATACAGAGATCGACCATTCCCAGTGGATCTCCTGGTGTAGAAATGCGTAGACACAATTAGCAAGGGGTCGTCAGGAAAAATCTACAAATTGTACAGCAGAATACTTCTCTTAATTACTATCACAGTGCAGAAAATTAAATTCCATTCCAGATCCGGTGTCTTCTTAAGGCACTTTGCTGTGCATGTGCTGAATAACTTCAGAACGAGCGCGTGGCAGCTCCTCCTCAAGGTTCTGCTGGGGCCCAAAGGAGAGGAAGACTCAGGACAGGGCCGAAGGAGAGGAAGAGCCGAAAGAGAGCGAAACCCATAAAGTGTGACACGGGGCCCGTCGCTGATGGAGAGATGCACATTTGCACCCACTTCTCCTCTCAAGGCGTATCATTATCTTAAGTGCTGCGGTGGCGCCAGGCAGTGGCTGCTCTCTGACTCCTTTTCATTCCTTGGCTCTGCTCTCACAGACGTTATTGAATTAACATCTGCTCGAGGCTCTCCTCCACACGAGGGGAGCTGCGGCCTCAAACAGCCACTGCTGGATCGTCACGCATATTAATCGAGAGGAGGAAGAAGACGATGCGGATTTGGGGGAGCGAGCGGAGGGAGAGAGAGAAAGGAGGAAGAGAAGGAGAGAGAGAAGGGAAGATGGAGCGAGACAAAGGAGGGAGAGAGTGAACGGGCCAAAGCGGAGGATGCAGATGAAAGTCTTTGATCTGCAAGGCTCTGTGTACAGACATTTTTATGGAAATTCTTAATAGTGCATGTGGGCCGTGTTTAACATTAAGAACTGCGAAGGAACCGTGGGCTTTTAGAACATCTGATACAGGGATTTCTTTGTGGTCCTTGAGCATGTAATACCGTTGTAATGCAGTTGATTTCTCTCACAAGAAGAGATAAGGAGATGTCGTCAGGACACTGGGAGATTTGCATCGACGCACAGATGCAAACCCACTTGCTAAAATGGTTTGCTAAGGGGAGAGACAGCAAGTGGTGGTGCAAACGCCTTGAAATGTGTAGTGAAAAAAGCACTTTAATTAGCCTCTAAGGCAAGACATTTTTAATGCACACCTTGTAATTAGCGCTCCGAGGTGTGATGGCATTTCGTGAACTCGCACTTTCAAAGGTGGCATTTTTTTACACGACTAACCACAAAAACAGGTGCTGCACTTCACAACATGACACTGGCAGTACGTGCTTGCTCTCCTGCAAGGTCAAAGAGGGGGAAAAAATCATAAGGAAATTGTCATTATGAATTTAGTTATTTTCTTTGCTTCCTATTCAACAGCTCTTAAGGACCGCCCACCCCCCATTATTCAGCAGGGCCCAACCAATCAGACGGTAGGAGTGGGCGGTGTGGCTTTACTGGGATGTCGGGCATCTGGAGACCCAGAACCTACTGTCACTTGGCTTAAGGATGGGCTCAGTCTGCTGGGCACAGAGCCTCACATGAGCCTGCTGGACGCGGGCAGCCTCCAGATCCAGAACACCAAGGTCTGCTTCTGTGGTTTTCTGATTGCAATGTAGTGATAATGTATATTGTGTTGAGAGACGGTGTGTGTGTTTGTTTGTGTGTGTGTGTGTGTGTGTGTGTGTGTGTGTGTGTGTGTGCGGGCACACATATTGCACAGTGAAGAGTGAAAGAGTGAAGGTAGAGAGGAGAGAAGCGATATTTCTCTCACAGAGGTGTCAGATAGGCATGATTTAAATGGACAAGTGCATTCAGTTTAAAGATGAATAAGAGTATTGATTTTTTAATAAATTGCTAAATGCTGCCATTTAAGGAGCTTGTCTTTAGCTCAGCTGACAGAGACTGGGCCCATACTCAAGGACAACTCTTTATAGTGGATTAAAGACACACACACATGCATGCTTACACGCACATACACACACACACACACACTCTCACACAAATCTAAAATGCCTACAAAGCTCTTATCTGCATGCTTATCTCCCTTTGAATGTCAGTTTCACTTAAATCACTCTCTTCTGAATCGAATTAATAGACCATAGACAAACAGAAAAGAAAGATCAGCTAGTGGCAGAGAGATAGATAGATAGAGAGAGAGAGAGAGAGAGAGAGAGAGGGACGGAAGGAGGAGAAATATATAGAGATCAAGAGAGAGCAGAACAAGTGACAGAGAGAAAGAGAGAGAGAGAGAGAGAGAGAGAGAGCTCTCACCACCTACCATTGTTGCACCAATCACTCAGTAGACCCACCATGTCATCATGCCAGTGTAGCTGCACTGATGATGACTGGGTTCAGAGTCCTAAATTAAATTTATTAACAAAATTAACGTCAGCACTTTTGCCATTCACATAGTGTCAGTCTCTCTCTGTCTCCCTCTGTCTGTCTCCTGCTCTGTGATGCTCCTTCATTGAGGCTGTTAGAGGTTAATGCATTTTCATTGTAATCTTGGCAGAGTGTGGAACTTACAGCAGTTGATTATGGTGATTGTACTGGAATATCTAGACAGCTGTCACCAGCAATGGCTTAAGGCTTTACTTACATAGTGTTACTTAGAAAGTTGATCAGTAATCAGTCCTTTTCAGTTTAAAAACATTACCAATCAAAGTACCAATCAAAACTTTGGACACACTTGACTGAATGTATGTTTTATATAATGTATATATATATATAATAGTAACAAAGGCCTTTTATTCTAATGAATTATGTTTAAATTAGTTTCTAAGATAAATATAAATCGGTAAAGGCCTATATGAACTGATTCTCAAACACACACACATACACCCACACACACACACACTCACAAACAATTACTTGTACATGCATCTTCAGCAAAAAGTTTTCTTTCAGAACCTTTAGTCCTGAAAAGAGTAAAGACTCGTGGAGAAGCATCACGGGCGGCTCCTCGTGAAGCTGGAGAACACCAGTAGTGAGGAGCTGAGGAGGACAGTGAAGGGTGGCTGCTTTGAACAATCTCATATTTAGGATAAATAAATATTGACTACCACAGCGTAATCACACACGTATTACTTCATTGGTTTGATGTTTCCTATTTTTGTAATGAGGAAAATACTAAAAATACGCAGTGAGCAGGTGTGTTTGGCTGGTACTGTATGTTATTTATGGTTGTCATTGATATCCTGCTCATCTCTGATTGGTCTTTTGCTGTTTCTTGTCCAGGTCTCTGATTGGTCTTTTGCTGTCTCTTCTCCAGGTCTCCGACTCTGGTCTCTATACATGCTTGGCCACCAGTTCCAGCGGAGAGACGTCATGGAGTGCATTCCTGGACATCAGAGGTGCCCCCCCCCCCTCCATTCCTTCTCCCTGACAGTTTGCTGGTTTTGCCAGAAACTTCCATTACGTTGCTCGTATCACTTTCTATCTATGGCTCCTTTCTTCCTCTCAGAGTCAGGCGAGCTCGTGGACTCCACATCCCACAATGCCACGGCTCTTCCGGGTCCGCCCTCCAAACCTAAGGTCACTGACGTCACCAAGAGCAGCGTGTCACTGTCGTGGCAACCTAGGCCCGAGGACGCCCCCCTGGTTTCATCCTACGTCATCGAGGCCTTCGGGTAAGTGCGCTCTTCACACCCGAAGCTCCTGCTGGCCCTCGGACTCCCCCCGCACACCCTGCAGGACAGGCCCCACCCCAGGACCTACGTCTGATGGGTTTGGTGCTTTATTTCTGGCTCTGGAGTTGTGTCTAAGTGTGGCTTCTCAGCGTTTAATTTGGCTCACTGTGTTCCATCAATAATCTACTGGCTGGAGCGTTGATACTGGGGTAACGATGTGAAGGTTGATCATCAGTGGATAATAGTCACAGGACTTGCCTTCAGGCAGTAGAAGATGGAGAAAACTTGCTTTTTTGAGCACTGGATAGTGATGGGCTACGTAGATTGTGGGTCCTTCCCCTTTTCAGTTACTGTGTCCTCTCTCTGCCCCCCCCCCCCGTTTGTCCTCTGTGTTCTCTCTGTACATCCACAGTCAGCTGGTGAGCAACAGCTGGCAGACGGTAGCCGATCACGTGAGGAGCACGGCGTACACGGTGGAAGACCTGCGGCCCAACACCGTCTACCTCTTCATCATCCGGGCGGTGAATGCGCGTGGCATGGGGGACCCGAGCGGCATGTCCGAGCCCGTCCGCACGCAGGGTAACGCCTTCCCTCCGCCTTCCCTCCGCCTTCATCCACCTCCCTCTGGCTTTCAGAGATGGTTGATGTGCCTGTGTCTTGTCTGCGTGCGCCTGTCTGTGCGTCAGACATCAGCCCAGCGATGCGTGGCGTGGACCACCGGCAGGTGCAGAAGGAGCTGGGTGATGTCATCATCAGCATGCACAACCCCATGGTTCTGAGCTCCTCCTCTGTGCAAGTGACGTGGGCGGTAAGTTGAGCCTCACTCTCTCTCTCACACACACACACACACACACACACACACACACACACACACAAGCCATACATGACTGCACGGTTTTCTGACTCAGAACACAGAACATGACCAGGAATTCTGAACATCAAACTCCAAAGTTCCTAATTTACCATGTGTGAAATAAAAAAAGAAACAACTCCAGAGGATGAAGTTTGCATTGACCGCGTCTCACTGGAATGTAAAACCCCACACTCAGCGACGCATCAGTGCGGGCAGCTTTTGCGTGACCTTCCAAGATGCCCAGGCAGAGCCTGGCAGCGGAGCACCAGAAGTAAAGTGTGTTTTCATGCCACCGCTTAATCTGGACTGTGCTCAACCAGGGATTCCAGGATGTAAACAGAAGCCTGGACAGCAAGAACACGGCCATCTGCTGTTTCATTAATCTCAGACCATTTAGGGTGACGTTTGAATTTGGACAAATGGTTCTCCCTGAAACAGATAGATCACTATTAGCCCTGCGTGCCGTTTTGCTGGAGTCTTCTGTGGTCAGCACCAACATCACTGAGGCTCACGCTTGGGCTTTTGTAGTGTTGGCGCCACTTTGTCTCTGGAGTGTTATTTAATGAGGAGAATCACCCCCAACACACACACACAAGCACGCACGCACGCACACACACACACCCACACACACACACAAGCACGCACGCACACACACACACACACACACAAGCACGCATGCACGTACACACACACATGCACACATACGCACGCACACACACACACACACACTATACATCACAGTGCTACAGCAGCACGTTTACCGTGATTTATTCTATTGTGAGTTGGTGGTTCTTTTAATGGCTCATATTGGTCTTTTGTGGCAATACCATGCGCCAACATTGGAACACGCTGCCAAATTGCGCTCTTTTTCAAAAACAAACATGGAGTTGGCAGTCGTATCTGTATGTAGTCATTATAGAAGCAAACTGTTATTGATGCTCATTTAGAACAGTGTCTCAAAGCACGGTCAGAACCGAAACACAAACATGTACGACCTGTTCCTCATCAAGCTTATTCAGCTCAGTCGTGAATGACATTAACTAAAGGGTTATTCCTAAAAAAATGATCAAAGAATGTATGAAAAACAATCAAAATAGTAGAAATATGTATATAAGGAATCAGCATAGTGGAAAATGCTATACTAGAAGACTCTGAACTGAATCTGAATTGAATTACTTTGAGTAACGGCCATGACTGTGACATCATTGGTACTTTGACTGACGATTAAAGCAACTCCAAAGTTCTGATGTGAAAAGTTCCATAAAGTAACGATGTCATTACATGCTTATTCATGTCGTACCCTGAGGACTACAACACTGGTTTATTCTTTCTCATAAGCCTGTTTCTGTTTCCATTATGTGCTTCTTCTGGCACTGGGAGACAAACCTGTCCTGTTTCATTGGTGCTTCACGGACTGGATCAGCCTGCGCTCTTCTGTTCTTTATTAGAATCTTCAGGACCAAGAGAAGCTTTTACATTCCCTTATTTTATTCCAGTAATGAACGCACACACACACCAGCACATGCTCACACACAGTCCCGAGTGTGTTCGGTGGTACGGGTTGGGTGTGTGTGTGTGTGTGTGTGTGTTGCGGGGGGGTGAGGGGTGGGGGGTTGTCTAATGTAGTGAGCTGATTTATTTGGGCTGGGCTGACGGTAAACAGCTACTTTATTTCGCCCGTAAAAGCTTTCACTTGCTTCTGCCCCTGTTAACAAGCCATTACGGTGAGTTATTCACCTTCCCTCCGTAGAATGACTTCCACTGTACCTATCCACAGTGACACAGCATTGCCAAGCCAACCGTACCGTTGTTTTTAATGCACTTAGTTTGGGAAGGGTCTGTTGGAGCGTCTAGAGCGAACTCTCACCATCGACTCCATCTCGTTATAGGAAAACAATCGGTGTGATTATGGAAGCAGAGGAACTGTCTTCGCTCCAAATTCCTTCTGTTTTTGATGCATCTAAACCCTTTTTGATTGTCTCTCATCTCTGGGTTTCCATGACTCATGTCTTTCTCCTTGTCCCTGATTGACAGGTCGAGAACCCTTCGCGATTCATCCAGGGCTATCGCGTCCTGTACAGACAGACGTCTGGGCTGTCCTCCCCGGGGCCGTGGCAGGGGCAGGACCTGAAGGCCCCGTCTGAGCGAGACGTCACTCTGCGTGACCTCAAAAAGGGCGTGGTCTACGAGATCAAAGTCTGCCCCTTCTTCAACGAGTTCCAAGGAGCAGACAGCGAATCCATGACTGCACGCACCTTAGAAGAAGGTAATTTATTCCGGAAGCGAGGCAACACTTTATACACTGTTTAGAACTCATCTGTAGCTCCGCAGTATGTCATTTATTTCTCACTATGTAATATATGGTAGTCAGTTTTCTATCTTTAGAATATTGTGGTCTCTATTGCCTTTAATTGTTTTTTCATATTTGCCTGGAGGTCATTGATTCTGGTTCATATAAGCCATTGGCTTGGGCACGATTACATACCAACTTCAGCGGTGTGTCCTTGCCACAGTCGATACAGGCTGATCTACTGAGGGTTTTGTGGGAACAGCAGTCTTTCATGACACACTCCAGGACACACACACACTCTCTCTTTCTTTGACATACTCTATCACAAATTCAACCCCCCGCTAAAGCACCGTCACCCTGCCTGCCATATCAACGACCAC
The DNA here is from genome assembly GCA_028565775.1 of Sternarchorhynchus goeldii. Classification (NCBI taxonomy): domain Eukaryota; kingdom Metazoa; phylum Chordata; class Actinopteri; order Gymnotiformes; family Apteronotidae; genus Sternarchorhynchus; species Sternarchorhynchus goeldii. The sequence goes on along the minus strand of JAOXYF010000015.1, from coordinate 6,731,594 downwards.
CAGCCAAGAACCACCAGCCAGTTCAGTCTGAATCCTAATATCCCCTGCTCCTCTCTCTCCCTCGTTGGGCTTTTCTGTCTCCTGCTCTCCCTTTACTTCTCACTGACTCTCTGATTTCATCCTTCTCTTTCTCTCATCTCTCTCTCTCTTTCTGGTTTTCCCCTTTCTTCTTTTGCTCTCTCTATTCTAAGCTGCTCTCTCTTGCACATGTATACCATAGTTAAAGTGAGTGAGCGACTTATTGGAGATCGCACAGTTCACCATCAGCTCACATCCATCTGCAAAATTATGTGCCATGCTGGTTTTGTTTTACTGAGAGTCCTGTGAGTGGGTCTCTCTCCAGCACCCTCGAGATGCCCCAGTCCAAGCAGGGCCGCCATGCGCTCGGTGATGACACAGTGCATGAGTGATGATGAAACGGTGCATGAATGATGATGAAACGGCGCATGAGTGATGATGACACGGCGCATGAATGATGATGACACGGCGCATGAGTGATGATGACACGGCGCATGAGTGATGATGACACGGCGCATGAGTGATGATGACACGGCGCATGAATGATGATGACACGGCGCATGAATGATGATGAAACGGCGCATGAGTGATGATGACACGGCGCATGAGTGATGATGACGGCACATGAATGATGATGAAACGGCGCATGAGTGATGATGACATGGCGCATGAGTGATGATGACACACCGCATTAATGATGATGACATGGCACAGGTATCTCCGTATTTGCAGAGTAAGGTGGTTTTCCACTCAAATGTATTTATATGCCCATCACAATCAACTGATGGTGTGATTGTCTGCCCATGTTGTTGTGAGTTTAAGCAATAGCTAATACACTAAATTGGTCTCTATCTCAATTTCATTCTCTCTGTCTCTCTCTCCATGTCTCCCTCTCTCTCAGTCTCTCTCTTCCTCTCTCTTCCTCTGGAGGTTTGGGGACGGGAATAGAGGCCAGTGTGTTGTGAGGTTGCCAAGGCACCACTTGGCACCGGGTCACACTGGTGCTGGTGCTGCATCAGAGCTAATGGCCTTTATTGGCATCCCCTCCTTACTGTACCCAGAGCCGGAGTGCTTTCACTTAGCTCAGATATGCACAACATGCTGCTGTGGTGTTCACGATGCCTGCCTGCCTGTTACGATTGGCACACTGTCACACAGACATGTTAAGCTGCCACTCGATCAGGAGCCACGCAGTGAGGAGAGTCAAACTCCCACAGGCTCCAGCGGCCCCGCCCCCCGACCCCATTGCTGTCAGAGCAGCCTTGTCATGCCACGTAACCCCATTAGAAATGTTCCAGCGCTGACGAAGTGCCACCCGCCCTCCGCCCGCCGATCTTTGCATGAGCATTTAAGTGCGAGTGAGGGGGGGGGGGGGTGTAGTTGGTGGGTGCACAGCCATGACTCAAGCGCTCACCGGGCTGGAGGGCAGCGAGGACGGCTGCTCCCTGACGCGTGCGCTCCGGTTTGAACGGCACTGGTGCACGACTAACGAAGTTAGGATTAACTCCTGCTGACGGTCACACCTCATCTACTGCTGTGCTGCCACACATGATGGCCTCCTAGACCTTATTCAACCTTAGTCCTCATCTGTCTGCCTGGTCTTCCTGTGCAAATCTGCATAAAAATATACGTTTATGTAAGAATTGCATCACCTGTTAAATGTGTTGTGTAAAAAGTGCACGGATTTGTAACCTGTGCTCTGTAGTTAAAGGTTCTCTTCACAGAAGCTGTTTTCTCAGATGTTTCCACAGCTTTATTATACTCAAAGGGCGAGAGATTTCTTAGATATCTGGGTCACTTAAGGAAGCTATTAAAAATCCATTTGGAAACCTGGTTGCTTTATGTGTGAGTGTGTGTGTGTGTGTGTGTGTGTGTGAGTGTGTGTGTGTGTGTGTGTGTGCGTATGTGTGTGAGTGTGTGTCTGGATGTGTGTGTGTGTCTGGGCATGTGTCTGGATGTGTTTGTGTGTGGTGAGTTTGCTGTGAAGAGTGAGGTAGTGATGGGTATTTTACTGGGGTGAGCTGCTGGAAGGAGTGAGAGAGTGATAAGGAGTGTATGTTGCTGGAAGGAGTGAGATGGTGATAAGTGTTTTACTGGTGCAGCCCCGAGCGCACCCCCCCAGCAGGTGACGGTGCTGACAGTGGGGGACCAGAACAGCACCTCCATCAGTGTCTCCTGGGACCCTCCACCCACAGACCACCAGAATGGCATCATTCAGGAGTACAAGGTACTGGCAGGCATTTCTGATATTCATGTTATTATTGTTTGTTTCTTTCACACATTTTTCGGTCTCCATGGGTCATGATGTTTTCCTGATCTCCACCCCCTCCACCTGCCTCCGTCTTCTCGTGCTCCAGATCTGGTGTCTGGGAAACGAAAGCCGGTTCCACGTAAACAAGACGGTGGACGCGGCCATCCGCTCGGTGGTAGTGAGCGGGCTGCAGGCGGGCGTGCTGTACCGCGTGGAGGTGGCAGCGGGCACCAGCGCTGGCACCGGCGTCAAGAGTGAGCCCCAGACCATGGTCATCGGTGAGGTGCCCCGGGGGAGTGGGTGGAGGGGGTGGGGTCACCCAGTTGGTTCAGGTCTGAGGAACAGCTCTTTAAATCCACAACGTTTTCCAGCCGCCCAAGAATTAGGCCCTGTACAGGGTTAATCGCTATCACAACTTAGGCTTTCCGCAGTATTGATCAAAGATGGCTTTATGCAGGTGAGCTCGCCAATCAATCAGACATGGTTTTATTGTGTGCTGTGATGATCCTTCCAGAAGAGCGTTCAGTACAGGTCTGAATGAACCACAGCCTTCACTGATCCAGCAAACTAACAATAACGCAGGCTGACCACCTCATATACTGTAACCACGTCATATGCTGTAACCACGTCATATGCTGTAACCACGTCATATGCTGTAACCACGTCATATACTGTAACCACGTCATATACTAAATCATATCATATGAAGAAAAATAGTAACTATTATTATAGGGTTTCTAAACCATGAATAATTGAAAAGACCTTGCATTGTATTGAGAGATTTTTGCTCAACTGTAAAAAGCGCAGATAGTTTTCACTGCATTTCACTGGAGGTTCAGGGAAGGATTTAAAAGTGTGTCATGCTTTAGACGAGAGAGCAGGAGAGAAACGGTGTCACTACATGCCACCCAGCAAGCTTCGTTTTTTCAAGCTGAGTTCTTTTTGTTTTCTGTAGCAGAAAGTGATAAAAAAAAAAATCGATAAGATTTTCATTTAATACACTGTCCAGTGCCATTTGGCAGAATACTGTTAGCTATATCAATAATCCCCTCCAATAAATGCAGCTGTCGCTAACACAGAGGACAGTGTTATTGCTGCAGCTTATCACCTTATCTCATTTTATCAAGCTTCGCTGATGGATGGGGCCAGATAATATACACCCCCGAATCAATACTATCGACGTGTGGTGTTCCCGCCCCCACCCGGCTGGCTTTTGACTGCCAGGGGCAGAGATTCCCCCTGGCAGGCAGTGGAGAAGGCGCTGCTCTGTGGTTTAATGAAGGGCTTTGTGGCGTAGCTCGTGCTGCCAGACGGGGAATCTCATTTCACAGCACAGTAGCTGCGCCAGGAAATCAAACTCTGATGGAGACCAACCCCCTCCCTCCCTCCCACCACCACCGCG
>JAOXYF010000015.1:6692114-6727823 GCA_028565775.1 Sternarchorhynchus goeldii | reverse complement strand
ACTCCCCAGTGTCAATCACCTGTCTGCCAGCCCGGCAGCACGGCCATGTTTCGCTGTGGTTTCATTTGTATGGGCTCTGATGGCTCATTTGTGTTTTGTGCATTTGCATTGGCCCCGCCCCCTCACCCGTTGCTTGTTATACTGTTAATCGGACAGAGAATAATCCTATTAGTAATAATCGATTTTTTCCTTGTGCTTTAATTGGGGTTCCTCATGTGCTGCTGGGGTGATCTGATTTGATATGACTGCATGATGGTGGAGAGGCGTTAGACTTCCTGCTGTGGATTGATTCCTTAACAAAGGAGTCCAATTAATCTAATATTTCATATTTTCAAATGAGCTTTTAATAGTTTGTCTGTGTTTATTCTCCTGCAGTAGGACTAATGTGTGTGTATGTCGGTGTGTGTGTGTATTTCTATGTGTATGCATATGTATATGCATGCACATGTCTGGGTGTATCCGTGTGTGTGTGTGTGTGTGTGTGTGTGTGTGTGCGCGTGCAGGTGCCGAGCTGCAGGACGTGATGACAGGTGACGACGGAAACGGCAGCAGCATCGCGGACGTGGTGAAGCAGCCGGCGTTCATCGCTGGGCTGGGCGGAGCCTGCTGGATCGTGCTGATGGGCTTCAGCGCCTGGCTCTACTGGAGGAGGAAGAAGAGGAAGGGCCTGAGCAACTACGCAGGTGAGGGGCCGGCCTGGCCCCGGAGCCCGTACCCCCGCTCTGCTCCGCACCTCGCTGAGGCAGCTCCCCGGGGGCCCGCTGCTGGTACGGTCACGCTAGCAAAAACAAAGAGTTTTACGTTGACATATAATTAATCCATGATGGCAAATTCTTAACCTGCGAGTCCCCCTACCTTACAGTACGGCTGAAAGAAACAAAAAGCGCATATGTAAGCTGGAGTGCTTCGTGATTAGAACCTGGGGCTTAGCTGAAGTCTTTATTTGTGCAAACACTGCATCTCCCCAGCAGTGGTGGGTCACCGCTGCCGACAGCCCTCCTCCTGCAACCTTTCTCCTCTGGATGGAACAGAACCTACTGGCTGAATTACGGGGAAGGACCTTGGTGATAAACTTTCAATGTGCTGCTTTAGTGCGTTTTACCCCTATTAGTTAAACCCCGGAGGGCGGCACTATGTACCTTCAGCTACAACGAAAGCTGAACTAAGCCAGCTGCCCCCCTGCCCCCCTGCCCCGCGTCACATGTGGAGGGGCTGCGACCACGAACACAATCCAATCAAAAGGCGCTCGGCTGCATTCAAACAGTCTCATTTGGAAATGAAGCGGCAGCACAGCGCGTCTATTAAAGCGGCCGTGACCCATATTGTTCCTGCATTACTCTAAATACAGTCTCCAGCCTCCGAAATGTAATATGGCTTCCCCCTCCAGGGGGTAATTACGCGGTGTAGCTGTGGATTACTCTCATTACAATACGGATTGCTATCATCACGCTCCGGTGACTTGGGTGGGGGCTGGGGTTTTGGGTGGGGGTGTACGTGTTGCCTACCTAATTCAATAGCCGCTTGTCCCCCATCCACCACCTAGACTCCCGCTCTGATTTCACCAGGAAATCCTTTCTCAGTCAGGGTGTCCTGGCACTTCCTGTACCAGCAGCAGGCCCCGCCCCCTCGTTCCATCACGTGTCACAGGCATGCAAAGTTACCATCGGGTTCTGGGAACGTGACTCACTCTTCCTGAGCCCCGCCCACTCTGCCCACCGTGCCCCGCCTCCTTCGCTCATTCCACTGCACTCCTCGATGGGACCCTAACGTCCTCTCTGTTTCTGTGTTTCTGCTCCACAGTCCAGTCCTTCACCTTCACCCGTGCAGGTACTGGTCATTTGTCCCGTCCGGAGCGCGCGGGTCCTACCCCGCCCCGCGTGCTACACACTTGCATTAAGCGCTGACGCAGGGCAGGCGAGCGGCGGTTTGATGGATCTGTTTTGTTTTCTTTTTTCCTCTCCTCTTCAACCTCCTCATGGTGCGGCTGTGCCCTGCAGTGACGTTCCAGCGTGGGGACAGAGGCCTGATGGGAATTGGAAGGTGAGTGTGCAGCTCGTGAATGGAGCTGCAGCCGCTAGCAGGCTCTTCTCCCTGTGGCCTGTCCTCCCTCTGCGGAACAGCTCTCTGCCGGTCTGCCAGGCTTTATGCTGCTTGGCTTCTGCAGGCCATATGCTCGTGAGTGAATACGAACGAGCAGAACCGCAGCAGATCGCTGTGATTTGGCCGAACGGGCTTCGTGCACGGTGGGATGGTTTTCAGATCAGCTGTGCGCTAGCTGCTCTGGCAGCGAGGGGGCGCCCTTTGGCCGAGGGGGGGCGGGGCTCGCTCCCGCGGCCGGGGGCCCCTGAGCTCGTAACCCACGACGAACAGGCGCCTGACTGATCCACCGACACCCGCTGCCTCGCGCGAAAGCAAACACATGCAGCGACGCATCGATTGATTGGCTAATAAATCTCTCACGGCTGGAATTAACAGAAACAATTAATCCGTCAGGATGGGTTTTTTGTTTTTTTTTTTATTCGGCCATTCATCGCTGTGGGCGGAGCCTACCCCGCTGTGATGGATACTGCTGTCGGGAGAAGCTCAAGAGTGCACTACCCGTGTGAGTGAGGATGTGAAAAGATAATTATCCAAGAGAAAGAGTGCCTCATAAGCACTCTCTCTCTCTCTCTCTCTCTCTCTCTCTCTCTCTCTCTCTCTCTCTCTCTCTCTCTCTCTCTCTCTATCACATACACACACACACACAGACACACATGGACACACACAGCCATACACATTCATGTACACTCTGGTCTTATGAGTCCATAGAGCCCAAGGGCCTTTGAATGTCACTACTTGGTGACCCATTGGGAGAGAGTGAGGGGCAGGAGGAGGCTCCCTGTGGGGGGAGGTGAGGGAGAGAGTGAGGGGCAGGAGGAGGCTCCCTGTGGGGGGAGGTGAGGGAAAGAGTGAGGGGCAGGAGGAGGCAGGGGGAGGTGAGGGAGAGTGAGGGGCAGGAGGAGGCAGGGGGAGGTGAGGGAGAGAGTGAGGGGCAGGAGGAGGCAGGGGGAGGTGCCGGGACCATGCAGGCTTTCTTCACTCCTTTTTCCTGTTTTTCCTCTCCATCACACCTGAGCAGGCAAAAGTAACCAAGAGGCAAACGCAGCAAAAAAATGATGCTTCTAAAAATAACTGCTAAATCAGCTTTTACATGTGTCACTGAGTACAGCTGCGCCTGTGTGTGCTGGAACGTGGATGTGAACGTGGATGTTGACGTGAGCGTGTGGAAACCGTGACTCCAGCCTCGGCAGTGCGGCTGACTCCCCCGGCGCTCGGCCTCGCGGGACGCGCGGGGCCCAGCGCTTTCCTGCGCTGCTGAATCCATTAGACAAAAGGCCACGGCAGTCACGCGTGTGCCCTTACACGGGCCTCCTGTTCAGCACGCCATTCAGCAGAACACGCCAGCATCGCCAATAACTCAGCAAAGAGAAAACGTTCACGTTGTATTGCGCATCATTTTTTCTGTTTTTATTGTTGTCAAGTACATATCTAAAAAACCTACGTCAGCATTGGACGTCCTTCGGTTGAAGGTGGCCAGCCAGTAAGCAGGCTCCTCCCCTGTTGCCATGGAGAATCATTCACCTAAGCTTGGAGGCTGTCTGTCGGGATGGCTGTCCGTCGCAAGCAGAAGGTGGAGGTGCGATGTGGCTGCACCAGCGTAGGCTCTCGCTCTCTCCATCCGAGAGGCTTCTTCACGGATTTATAGACCTGTCACTGCGTTATGTCTTCCTGTTTGCTGGTTTATTGCTTCCACTCGGGTTGCGCTGTGTGTGCGGGCGATCAGCTCTGGGACCGACCATGAACATGGCCGCAAGAGAACGGAGCGGCAGGAATGAGGTTCCACTGCTTACTGAACCTTTTTTTTGCCGTGTAGAGCACAGATTACATATACACATCCTTCATCTCTCTGTCTCTGTTTATCCCTCTCTCTGTCTCTCTGTTCCTCTCTCTCTCTCTCTCTCTCTTTCTCTCTCTCTCTCTCTCTCAGTCGCCCTGGCCTGCTGAAGGCTGGTGACCCGGGCCTCCCTTGGCTGGCTGACTCTTGGCCCTCCACCAGCCTGCCTGCCACTGGAGTGCTGGGTGCTCCCAAAGACCACAGCAGCTTCGGCCGCGGAGGTAAGACCTCAGGAGCCTGCGCAGAGTCACCAGGGAGCCACGGCGGTGGAGCAGACGCTCACTTCAAAGCCGCCCGAGCGACCGGAGGGGTCAGCAGATCAGCGCCCGCAGGACTCTGCGCTGATATGTCTCTGAATTCATGCATGAGTGTTATAAATATTTCAGGAGGCTGGAACTCCACAGCAGTGGAAATGGCCAGATGATCATATGCACTCTGGAACATTACTATATAAAAATAAGAACAACTCTCCAGTGAAGAAGAGAGGCTTTCGTTTGTTCTTGGTACCTGCTGCTTGTGTGTGTGCATGAGTGTATACAAGTGTACCTGTGGAAAAGTGTGTGTGTGTGTGTGTGTCAGTGCAGAGCACATTTAGATCTCAGTCACCTCATCAGCACTCTGTGGGTTGTGTGGTCCTGAGCTGAAGGTCAGCTCCATGCGTCTGCTCTGCCTGAGCACTGTGTGCTGGAAGCGTCCCACCCCCCCCAACGAGCAGTGTGTGTCATGTCCTAATAAATCTGCCAGCTAATCACTTTTACTCACCTCACCTCACCTCACCTCACCTCACCTCAGCTGGGAGGAGCTGGAGCAGGACACACCGAAGCAGCTGCACACTGACCTTAAGAGATGCCCCTCTCCCACTCACTCTCTCTCTCCCACTCACTCTCTCTCTCTGTCTCTCTCACTCACTCTCTCTCTCTCTCTCTCCCCACACCCAGATGTGTTGCCAGCCGGCGGTGGTGAGAAGACGGGCACCATGCTGTCAGACGGCGCCATCTACAGCAGCATTGACTTCACAGGAAAGGCAGCACACGGCAGCCCTGCCCGGGGCCCTCAGACCAGCCCCTACGCCACCACACAGATCCTGCAGTCCAGCAGCTTCCATGAGTTGGCCGTGGACCGGACCGAACCCCGCTGGAAAGCCTCGCTGCGGGCCCAGCAGGAACTGGCCAGTCTGGGCTACGCGCTGACCGACAGCCGCTCCTGTGCCAATGGTAGTGAGAACTCTCCCCCTCTCTCCCTCTCTCATCTCCCTTCCTCTCCTTCACATCTCTCTCCATCTCTCTTTCACTGCTCTCTCTCTCTCTCTCTCTCTCTCTCTCTCTCTCTCTCTCTCTCTCTTTCTTTCTGTCCCTGTATTCTTCCCTCTCTCTCTGAATAAATTCTAATTCATACCTTTACTGGCATGACTTCATGTGAACTAATATTGCCTAAGTACATAAACCAGTTGAAATACCAACTGAACCTCTCTCTCGCTCTGTTTCTTCTCTCTTGATCTCTCTTGTTCTCTGACTTGATCTCTTTCTGTATGGACAGATTCATTTTTAGTGTATTTACATTTTTAATGAATGTAACTTAAATGTAAAAGAAACAGGTTATTCTGCTTTTATTCCTCGTCTCTCTCTATATGTGTATCACAGATACGTTCCTCTCCTGAGTACGTTCCTCTGTCCATCTATCTGTAGTCTCTGTATGTCTCTTTTCATGAATGTCAGAGCTACGTGGGTCATGTTTGTGCCACACTGAGTTGGCCAGTGGACAGTGATGATGGCTCTTGATGCTGTTTTGGGGTTGTTAGCGTACAGCCTTAACATTCGCTTGGTCGACCAGCTAATGGGAAGCAGTGAACCTCCGAGTACCTCAGGATGTGTAGCGCAGCAGAAAGGGAGGGATAATGAAAGACAGAAAAGAGAGAAAGACGGGCTGGAGGGGCAAAAGAAATGAGTAGATAATGTGTGAGAAAAAAAATTGTTTGAGGATGGAAAGAGAAACAAGAAATTAAAGCCTGGATGAAAGAGGAGTCAATGCAATATTTACATTTTTGCTCAAAACAGATCTGGAGGACATGGTGCTTAATCGCAGGCCTCTTTTTCATGTGTGTTTTGTTTCTCAGCCTTGGGAATTTTTTTTAGCCCAGAAATGTCAGAGAATTACAGTGCATAGCTGTGGATTAATTTGATTAGTGTGGGCAGGGATTCCATGGACATTAAATTAGCACACCATCGTCGTCGTGCAGGCGTTGGCAGCTGTCATCACCCCTGTTCCTGAGCTGGCCCCTGGATCAGGATGGTCCCTGGATCAGGCTGGCCCCTGGATCAGGATGGCCCCTGGATCAGGACGGCCCCTGGATCAGGACGGCCCCTGGACCGATCTGGACCCTGTGGAGATATGAGACCCAGGTCCAGGGGAAGAGACAGCAAGCCTCCAGGCTGTGAATGCGACAAGAATGCTCTTCGTAGTCCTGTCACTAACACACAGACTGGGGGGGGGAGAAGAGAGGGAGAGAGAGTATGAAAGGAAAGGAAGAGTAGGTGATGATAAAACATCTCTGGCGTTCTACGGGCCCACAGGGGGAATGGACCGTCTCATTAGGCTCCTCTGTGTGTGTGCTGAAAGAGTGTGTGTTCTGTGTGTGTGCTGAAAGAGTGTGTGTTCTGTGTGTGTGTTGAAAGAATGTGTGTTCTCTGTGTGTTGAAAGAGTGTGTGTTCTGTGTGTGTGTGTGTGTGTTGAAAGACTATGATGGGGAATACCCTCTGCTAAACCTTAAACCTGCACAATTTGTTGAGCACTCCTCTGTGTCAGTCTTCACCATCTCTGCACCTCTCTCTCTCTCTCTCTCTCTCTCTCTCTCTCTCTTTCTCCCTTTCGCTCACTTCCTCCCTTGCTCTCTCTCTCTCTCTCTCTTTCACACAGTGCAGTTTGGTGAGTTTCAGATCCCAGTGATATAGCCCAACCAATTTTGCACTGTGACTGATACTGAATGTGAAAACGTGTCCTGTTCCTTATTACTGAGCTCCTCTCTGCTGCCCCCTTTAGGAGGAAAGAATGGAAAAAAGAAGAAGTCCAAAGGCAGCAGTAAAATAGCAAAGCCCACTGGTTCCTGCTGGGCTAACATGCCCCTCCCTCCACCGCCCATGAACCCTCTGCCAGGCACAGAGGTGGACCACTATGGCCCTGAGCATGTAGAACAGGGAGGGTGAGTATGACATTAATGCACACACATCCCAACAGGAACACACACTCTCACACACACACACACACACACACACACACACACACACACAAAGAGCATACATACACTTGGGGATTTTCACGGTTTTCAAGATGAACAAGCAGACTGAAATTCATGCAGTTTAATTGGCAGTGCGTAAGTGTTTCCCAACAAAAACGCCCGAGACAGCCGAACGAGGCGGCAGTTTTAGCTCGGCACCAGGGAGCCTCCTGCACTGAACCTGAGGAGATGTGCAGTGCTCAGAACGCTTAGGACAGCAAACGAGAGGAGAAGCAAGGGGTGGGAGTTAGCTTAATGAGCATACTGCGTCTCCTCCACACTGCTGAGTGAGCAGATATCGTCTCTTTTACAACAAAAGCCATAAAATCTCTTTGTTACATTTTAACTTGGTGCAGGGGCTCACAGACACACGTGCAGTGGTCCTTCAGGATGTGTCTACATTTCCTGGCAGTGTGGGACAGCTCTGGGTCGCTGGCCTCATGCCACATCTGTTTTCACAGGTACGAGAGTGACGGGTGGGCCCCGCCCCTTCCTGTGCAGACCTACCTGCACCAGGGCATGGAGGACGAGTTGGAGGAGGAGGAACGAGTGCCCACGCCGCCCCTAAGGGGCGTGGCTTCCTCTCCAGCCGCGCTACCCTATGGCCAGGGCTCATCTGCTTCGCTAGGCTCCTCCCACCACGAGGAGATGCAGAGCATGCTTCAGGCCCACCTGGACGAGCTCACCCGCGCCTACCAGTACGAGGTGGCCAAGCAGACCTGGTGAGAGCACCTGCAGACACTGTCCCTGCATTCTTCTGCATGCTTCATGTTTTATGTTCATTCAGTTTTGATTGCTCACATTTGGCCGAGTGTTGAGGCCGATACACAATTTGAGTTACTGAAATTCACTTCGTCTGAATTAATGGAATTCATGAATCAACTCTGAATATTATAACAACCATTGAATCTCAGTATACATTATTTTTATTTCTTCCACAAGACATTTTAATGCATTTAGAATTTTTATGCGACAGGACAAAATATCATTACCATGGACACTAAAAATACTGCAGCATCACAAAGCTGAATTTATACTGACAGAAATATATTATCAGACATTTTTGTCCCATTCAGAAATATAATATCAGACATTTATGTCCCATTCAGAAAATGCACCTGGTTATTGTGACGTGTTTTGACACAGAGTGGCACCAATCAGTCCCCTACCGCTTGGTTTTGCATATCAATGCAGCGATGCCGGCTGTGTTTCACTGGTGTGTTGCCATAGGAAACGTAAGACTCCACCTCAGCCTCAAAAACAGCCTCATTGATTACAGTTGTACCACACGGGTGGAGGACCCTGACAGAGGTGGGGGAGGGGGGTGTTACCAGAGCTCTGGGGGGTAATGACTGGGTTGGTGTTGCTACCACCTCTGACAACAGCAAAAAGAGGCAGTAATTACACGCGAAGACGTGGTGCGTCTGAGACGTGGTGGATCTGACAGGCCGGGCTCCCGCCCCACTCCACCCCTCCGCCCACCAACCCAATTACCAGGCCGTTGTACAGGCTCTGCACATAGTAGAGCCGAGGGGTCTTCGGTTCAGGTTTCTATGTGGACGCACGGCACACCACAAATCCTGTGTCTGTGTGGAGAAGCTCCCCCCCCCCCTCAGAGCGCTTCCCAGACTCGATCCCCTGCCGGACCGTGGGTTTTAACTGCTGTAGCCCTGCCACAGCCCAAGGCCCGCATGTGGTTTGTCTGGCTGAAGCTCTGCTCCGATGAGCCCGAGTTCGAGTCGCAGCTGTGCCATACGCCTTCGAGTTACCTAAGAGCACGCTGGGCCAGGATCTGTTACGAGCTGTGGACTGGAGCAGAAGTGAGAGGGTCTCTTTCACATCACAGTGAAGCTTGTATCAGAGAAGGACAGCTGGTTGGCTGTGCTCTTACTGGAGGAGGACGATGGCAGGTAGTGTTTTCCTCCCATTGCCTCGAGATGTTCTGCCACGCTTCATGGCAGGTAGTTTAATAAGGTGAGATGTAAGTGTCCGGAAGCTTCTTCTCCCCTTAGATATGTTGACAGAAAAAAGACAAGCAATAGCTAGCTGTTACAATTACGTAGTTTAGGTTAGACGCAAACGAGCGTTTGTGCGGATTTAGAGCAAATGCTGTCTTTTCAGGCATCTGAAGGGCAGCTCACAGCCACCCAAGGCCCCTGTCCCTCCAGTGGGGTACGTGTCCAGCACGTTGGGATCGGACATCTTGACCGAAGGAGAGGACGAGGAGGGGGGGAGTGAAGCGTACGAGCTGTCCCGGCCGCTGTGTGGGTTGGACTACTCCCCTGGTCTCAGTCTCGGAAGCAGGGAAGCAGTCTCAGGTGAGCAGAGCTATTGAATCACACACTCGAACAGGCACATCGGTGGACTACAGCCTGCCAAGAAATTGCATTAATTCTTCAGGGGAAACAATGCTGTGTACACTTGCTGGATGGAAATATCGCGGGTGTAGTCACATTCCCATTGTTATGCAGCTGTAAGTAAAATGCTATTGATTTCCAATTTCGTTCAAACGTTACTTTCTTAGATCAGCCATTAGCAGGTTTTTTTACAGTTGTTTTTTGCCATTGTGGCACTTTTCCAAATGACACATTTGTATGAATCGTCATCACCAGACTGGGAGTAAAAAAAAAACAAAACACGTTTTCAGAGTGAATTTCATATCAGAAAAAGAAAAGCTGTATCACTTACTAGATGCATTAACGTATGATCGAAGCAATCATTTCTCCCTGACACCTCATTTGAGCACTTTAATTTCCAAGTCAAAACTGGGAGGATGATTGAAGGGGCCTCTCACCAGCAGCCCCCCCCCTCTCCCCCGCCACCACCACAGCTTCACTGTCTGCTGGCTCTCATAACCCCATCTATAGACAAAATGCAGCTTTCTGGATAAATAAGTGTCAGAGTACTTCACGATGGATCCAGAAATACCAGGCCTGTTTTCGAGTCCAGAAATGCGTCAAGATCTGCTGGAAATACAGTGATCCAGCCATTAGCTTCATCCCTGTGTGCTGTTTCAGTACAGCTGTGTTTCAGTACAGCTGTGATTCAGTACAGCTGTATTTCAGTACTGCTGTGTTTCAGTACAGCTGCCTGATCTGAATCTTGACTGTAGCTGATGTGGTAAAAAGAAGCTGCTTCTCCAGGAGGTTGAGGGGCGGGGGGGACCACCCCGGACCCCAGCAGACTTTCACAGCCATGATGGAGCAGCAGGCCGCCGTGCTTTGACACCAGGCATCTCTGATCTATGAGCTGAACACCTGTGATTTAGTGGTTCTCCCCCAGCCGGTAATCTGCCGCCCTGGTCGCTCTGTGGGAGCTGTATCTTCCTATCACTGGGAAGGGCTTTGTGCCTCGCTGCTCCGGCCCCCTGGAGAATAACCTTGCCAGGCAGCCTTGGAGTTTGGCAATAATGCGACCCGTTATGCCCTTGTCAGTTTTACATTAATATCTAGAGACAGGCAGTCTCCCATCCTGCAGGGGGCAGCGCCAGCCGGTGCTGTGGCAGAACATCTCGGCGAGCGTCTCTGGCACGCTCAATTGTCTCTTGTACGAGCAGCGCGGGGCTGTCGTCATGCCAGCCTGATCCTATTTGCCCTGTGCTCCACAGGCCGCTCCCGCAGAACGCAGCCGGGCAGCCCTGGGGGCGGGGCTGGGGGTGGGGCCAGGGGGCTGCTGGGGACGCAGAGCCTGGGCCACCCGAGGGTGGTGCAGCCCACTCACAGGCAGCGAGCCGAGGCGCTGCCCACTGAGCCTCGCCGGAGAGATGCCGCGGCCGGCGAGGGTGAGAGCTGGATACAGCAGGGCCTGGTTCAATGCTACAGTCAATTAGTGCTGTAATAGTTGAACAGAATGAGCTGTAACAGTTGAACAGAATGACTTGTAATAGTTACCAGGGCACTCTCTCCCTCCCTCGCTCTCTCTCTCTCTATCTCCCTCCCTCTCTCTTGCTCTCTCTCTCTCTCTCTCTCTCTCTCAGCACCCGCTCCCACCCCAGAGCCCCCGTGTGGTGTTGGAGCACGGCTGCACACTTCTTGGGGCTCGATGGGGTCCGAGGCCCCCGATGAGTGCGTGGTGTCCACCCTGGAACGGCAGCACATGGCCCCCTGGAGCTCCAGAGGCACACTGAGACGTGGCTCTCAGCAGAGGGCCTGCACAGAGCAGGCGGAGTTTGGGGCCCGGGGCTCAGTCTGCAGGGAGGCCAGCTACGCACATCTATGTGAGCAAACGTCCACGTGATTGATACAAGAATGAAGGATGTCGTGTGAATTGTGGTTAATGAATTTACCTCTGTTCCCTTGTGCTTCAGAGTTCCCTGTCTGAGAATCAGGACAGACGACTCACTGCCCACCCTAATGAGCGCAAGAATGGAAGAGAAACAGAGAGAGATTGTTTCATCGTTCACCCGTGCAATGTCCAGCAAGCTTCTCACCATGGTCCTGTACGAGGAGATCTTTACCTCAGAGAGAAAGGCCAACCCTGAACTGTGAAGTAGATGTACAGACACACATCTCACGGCAGACCTTCAGCTTGCCTTCCACTGCTTATTACCTTACAAAGGAATGTCACATGACCCTCCTATTTTGTGTCACATGTACATCACTGGGTAAGAAAATGGTGGTTTTTTTTATTGATTTGTTTGCTTGTTTTTTAAGAATAAATCTGAAAAACCACAAATATGTAAATCCAAATAAACAAAAGGGTTGTGTATTTCTTGTAAATATTTTTTTTATTTGATGTTGCTTTGCTATGCAAACCAAAATCAAAATTTGAGGTTTGTCTCTTAAGTGGTCTTTCTAACATTGTGAAGGAATAAAATGTGGTGTCACTATTTCTTTTTTCATTAACGAATATTTGCTCTCGATAACTAAGTTAATTGTTTATTTTGCACAAACTGTTCTTTGGTGATAAGCACAAAATCTTCAGCACCCGCTGATCTAGATAGAGATACGGTACGAAACGCTAGTGAGAGAGAGAGAAGTCTGTATAGCACCTAAACAGAACCAGATTTAGGACTCAGCAGTCCACAGATACAGACGTATTATTACTGAATTGTTGCAAGGCAATTTATGCTTGAATGGGTGGCCAGAAAGATATTTAAAGCATACAGTACTTACAAATGCCATCTGAGCAGGCCTCACATCACTGCCTGGCCATAGTTATCTGAGCCTGCTGAACAAGAGAACAAACACTCTGTTCCAGTCCTTTGTGAGTGTGTTCCGGTCTGCAAATCGTACCTATGAATCGATTAAACTATTTAAATGAGGCCTTTTTACAGGTTGTGTATCCTGCTCATTGCAAGAAGGTCCTCTGTCCTGTGGAGTGAGAAGAAGTGACTTAAATCAAAGTTTGGGGGCAGAGGGGTTTAATAGACGGGGTCTAGCAATGGTAATGTCACAACTGACTGTCCACTGTGTTACTGAGAGAAACCATAATGGAAGTAGCAGGTGACAGCTGTTTGTGCTCGGCCCCCAGCAGGTGTGTTTAACCTGTGCAAATGAAGGCACATTAGAACAGGTGGACTGAAATTTTGATGAGGGGGAAAATAGATTAACAGAAAGAGAACATTACCCTTGAAATCGTTCTTCTTTTTTTCTTTCTAGGCAGCATTCCTAGTTCCATTCTCAGTTAGCATGGTTATTATAATATGATGCTCTTCAAAAAGCCATTGTAAAAATATAATAATATCAAACACTTGTCAGATATGTTTATGGTAGAATGCTACTCTGTAAATGAAAGTTTTCAGTAAATATCAGTTTTTCCGAATGGGAAATGATTATGCCCTCCTGATGAACTTCTAGTACTGACAGAAGCTAAGCCTAGAGGGCTGTCTTCTGGTAGTCTATATACACTGAACCTGGGAGGCTGTCTTCTGGTAGTCTACATACACTGAACCTGGGAGGCTGTCTTCTAGTAGTCTACATACACTGAACCTGGGAGGCTGTCTTCTGGTAGTCTATATACACTGAACCTGGGAGGCTGTCCTCTGGTGATCTGCATAAATTCATTATATTTCCTTGCCAATTTTTTTGCTTAATTGTTCATTTTTTGTGGTGTGGATTTTCTCTACCTGTACAGAATGTCTAATTTGCCAGATTTGTTCTGCCCTCAGGAAACCACATGCACTTGCGAAATGTGATCGTTTCTGAAACCAACAATGCAAATAAAATATGTATGTTAATATTGCTTTTATATTTTGTTTTGCGTTTTGTATTTTGTGTTGCACATTTTACATTTAAACTTGTGTAAAGACGGATACATAGGGAACAGTAATCCAGTCTAGAAGTGAGAAATGCTTCCTTGCATCATGTAAAGATTGTATGGGATGTTGGGATAGATTGAGGTTTACATGGACTTCAAATGAGAGACTGAACCATAATTACCCCCAAGATCTTGAAGTGTTAAAGATGGTTTAATTGGAAGACCATCCAAGTTTATTACATAATGAGAGAGCATGCTCTTACCGACCTGTGGGGATAATACAAGCACCTCTGTTTTGTCAGTGAGAGAAAGTTTCTCAACATCCAATGTCTTTAATGATATTAAACTCATAATTGTCCTCTGGTTTGGCTGAGACCTATAAATGGGTATCATCAGCATAGCAGTGCAAATTAACACAGTGTTTATAGATAATATAGGGAGCATATATAACAGCAGAGGTCCTACAACAGATCCTTGTGGGACACCAAAACTATCCTTTGTGTGCACTGAAAAGCCTGTTTAGGTTTGCAAACAATCAGCTAAGAATCAGCTAAATCATGTTTACACCAAAAAGTGCTACTCCCCTAATCCCAACTGCATTTTAAAGTCTATCCAGTAAAGTGTTGTGAGAAAAGACAACCCTGGTTGGAACCATCAACAGGTCACCGATTGTCTAACCAATGCTGTCTCTGTACTGTGATAAGATCTAAAACCTGACTGAAAAACTTAATGTATCTGGTTCTGATGAAGGTATGATCTTAGCTGGACAGCTATAACTTATTTTTCTAGGATCTTAGGAATTAAAGAAAGGTTTGAGATCAGCTCTGTTTGTAGTCTGACAACTGGCAATTGTCAAAATTAGCTTTCTTTATAAGTGGTTTTAGAAGTGCTAAAAACAGAGTTCAGCATGTGGTCACAGACCAAAAACAAAAGTGTTTTCTTGAGGCAACTGTTCAAATGCACATTTACAACAAATAAGTGCTCAGTGAATGTCAGATTCTGTAGATTGGTCTCCGTGTACGTATGTGTGTGTAGATGAGTATTTTTTCTCTCTGTGATCTACCTATGGGCTAGAGGTTGAAGCTAATCTTCTGCAGACCCATGATATTTAGTGCACAGCACCATGGAGTTCTGGCTGCCACAGTGTTAACTGGTAGCCAACAGTGCTGGTTGGAAGGACTGCAGTTTGGCCGTCACCATGTCAACAATGCTCACTGAAAGCACCCTTACCTCTCCTGCTGTTGTTTATATGTGAGCATGCATGCATTTGTGTGTGTTTGTGTGCGTGTGCGTGCAAATTCCCTGTTAGATGCAGATGGACTTGTTCAAGGTCAGCTCTTTGTCCATGAAGACTCTTAGTAGAACCCAAAAGCTCCAGATAAAGTTTCCCTTTCTCTGTCTGTCTCTCTCTCTCACACACACACACACACACACACATTTTCTCTCTCTCTCAATTCCTCCTGTGGGTAAAAGCAAGGCATATTCAATAGAAGCAGTAATGAAATTATTCGTCCTTGAACACAAAGCACAATAAGGTCAAGAGAAGCTCAGCTGCTTTCAGCACAATTCCCTCCTCCTCTCCCCTTCGGTGGTACATTTGAAAAATGTAGTGCCACTGAACAGCAAAGTCCTAACCTGCTACACTTTCTTCTATGCATTCCTTCAACCCCACACAACGTAGCATGCATGCACTAACCATTAACAACAGTGCATGGTTTCAGCAAACACCTATAGACTTGCCCTTAGCTAAACAGTCTAAATAAAGAATGCTCAAAGTGGCAGAGCAGTACAATGATGTTCCTCTCCAGATCACTCCAGGTCACAGAAATGCACACGTTAGCAGTTTTTACTCTGCTGTACCTAAATCAATGTTTTATGCTCTTCATTATTTGAGTACAACATGTAGGAACAGAGGACTAGGTGAAACCGTCTGGTGCAGTGAACCTGCACGGCTGGGGCTGAAGATCAGCACAGCAGCATCATTTTTATGAACCGTAAGTGACTGGGAAGGTTATGGGGGTAAGTGTTGCTTTTGCTCCACCATCGCAGGCCCTGCTTCAGAAAGGTAAGAAACCCACACCCACCATTTGGCCATTTGGTTGCAAGCCGCAGGTATTGTAGTAAATCAGACTTTGCCAGTGTGGATGAAAAACGTCTGGCAGTCATCCTGGTCAGACACTGGTTTTGCTCATCGTCTGTCCCTCTTCTTCACTCACGTGGCACAGCTTCACCACGCAGACCATCCTGACCTTAGCTCAAATTCCACTTTTATCGGTTTAGTCCCAGTGTATAACAGATGGTTGGGTGAACTGCTTCTGCGGAAGAGTGCTTTGCTCTTAATCCAGTGAGAAGGGTCACGAAGGCCACCAGCATCTCTCATTTATGAGCTCCAGGATAAACAGTGACATGAATGGCCGAGTGTGGGAGTAAATAGCAAAGTTTGCTTGAGTTTGTCAACATGTCTGGACTGCACTACCCATAACACAACAGAGTACGGTATGCTGCAGTTAAACAAGAGATTCTGTCATTGTCCTGCTGGATGCTGTGGTCTAGATCAGTGTTTCCAAACGCAGTCTTGGAGGACTCCTACACGGAACACACTCACACTGTTCCCAGTGTGAGCAGATATGCAGCATTCTTGATTTCTTGATTTGAAAGGTTTAACAGCTGCACCAGAGTAGAAATATGGCCTGTCCATGGGCTCCTGAAGATCAGGCTGGTAAATGGGGACTTAGATGACTATCAGAACTGTAACCAGACTGGAAGGAAATAAGCGTGGAGAAAGGTGATTTTCAGGCACCGTACTCATCATGGGTCCATGTAGATTCTACATCGATTGTACAATTCCCATCTCAGAGCCTTTCGAAGGCTTTAGAAATTCTGTAAAATTTCATTGGTCTATCTGTAAAAGCAACAATACTGTGATTTGAAATTTCAATGCATTTTAAATGAGCCTGAATCTAGGAGTTCATTAGCAGGCCCAGGATAGGACCCTACGCATATATGAATGGAATAATAGAACTTCCAATTAATGCAGGTTTAATCCAACAGCAGAGGACTTAACTGAACTGTTTGTGTGCATGCACATGTGTGGGTGGATATGTCTGTGTGTGAGAGAGATTAAAACCATGTTAAAGATTAGCGTTAGCATCGAAGAAAAATATTTATCTTAACACTGTAGCCCTTGCCCTTTTTGAGACTGTATTTTTCATTTCCCCATCAGTATTCAGTTTTGTTATCAAACAACAATAACCTCGCCAGTATATTTGATCATACTAAGTATTAGTACTTAATACATAGTCTTAGTCCTAATTCCTACCTTGATTCAGTTTCTGATGGTCTCATAAGAATGTCCCTCTGTTGTCTTTGGGCTGTGTTTATACGGTTATGTAATTTGCTTGTATAAATGCGCTTATTACATTAGAAAATGCTTTATGCCAATTCCTGTCAGTCTGGCTCCAACCGCACAGACACCAAAGCTTTTATTTATTTACTTGTTTATTTATTTATTTGTACGGTATGTCATTATTACTTAAGGCAGTGATTAGCACTTGGTTTTTAAGCACAGCGAAGCATATCAGTGAACTGAATACAATCGGCTTCTTATATTGACTTCTAGTAAACAAATACCAGACAGTATCACATTTTGTCTAAGAAAAATAAATAAAACGCAATACGTTGGCAGTGAAACAGCAAGATATTTTTTTATTCGCCACAGTCATGCAAAACAGGATTTCATGTTACATTCCAGAGCTGTAGGCAGCAGTTTTATTCAACAATAAGTAGCCTACCATTTCCTCTTTCTGTGATTTGATTTGCAAGGGCTGAGATGGAGGGAATCTGCTGGGTTCTGTAAATCTCATTTGCTATTGTTAAATTGACTGGGCATTGAGGGGGGAATTGGCAGGGGAGAGTTTAATCCTCCGTGCTGGCGTTTAATTGTGTACGCGAGGAAAGCACGCAGTGGCGAGGGATTAGCATCTCAACCGCCCAGCATTGTCTTTATCGCTGGGCTTCACATTCGGAGCAATTCTGGCATCTAGCAAACCAAAACATGGCATTTTCTCATAGCCAGACGCCCATAGGCTTTTCTTCATAAAGCACAAACTGAAAAGCGCACACATAGCATTATATTCTCTTTAGATTAATAATCTCGATAATTGGCATCTTCAAACCTCTAGCTTTCGTGTCTGGAGTCTCAGAGGAGCGATCTACATATCTTGTGTAACGCGCCCTTCCATGTTCAGTGTGCGGTAGCCTTCTACAGTGTCCAAGCCGGGGCTAAATGAAGATGGATGGTTTGTGTTTTATTTGCTGATGTTGACAGGAAACGCGTGTCTCAGCTCTCTAGCGATTCATCATCAAAATCTGAGCCCCCCTCAACACACACACACACAGATTAACCCCTCAAACGCACGCACACACACAAACACAACACGAGCGCTTTTGTTAATGCTCTCACTCCCATTCATTTCATGAACACCACTAAATGAACTGGCAAATGAACTTCCGCACACTACATACATATCAATTAGAGTCATCTATTCGAATCCGGTCCGGCGGGAGAGATGTAAATTTGAAATTGCTTCGACACAACAATGTTGCCTAGAAATAAATGGGCTTTTAGTGTGTGGGTACAGGAGGCAGGATTAAAGCCGAGATACCCGTGGGGTCAATATGGGAGTCGACGAAGGACTGAGCGTTGAGGTTATATAGTTATATAGAGGTTGCTATGGTCGTTGGGGTTTTATGAGTACGAGAACATTAGCATTAAATTAGACCTTAACAAAGCGCGCGGTGTCGAGATAATGGATGTGGTCTTCTGAGTCGTTCAACATTTTTATGTTGGTTACTGCTATCGAGATGAAACAATTACACTGGAACCGATGACATCCTAGGGATTATGAGGAAGAACAGTAAGGCTCCAGGAAGCCCTGCAGACAGTACACAAGGATTACCCTGTGTTATTGTAGAAGCTACACGCTTCGGAGTATTGTAAGTATATAAATAACATATAATAATCTTGGTTATATGCTGAAAATAGAGAATAGTTTGCACAACTTGGTCACTGTTATTATATCCTTTAGTATATGCCTAATAGCATTCACACACACACACACACACACACACACACACACACACAGTGTAATAATGGGTAATTTCTTCTCTCTAAATCCAACAGCACACAACTACAGTTTTGATTAAGCATGAAGGTTCATGAGTGAGGTTAATTACAAACCGAGAGTCTCATTCCATTCCCCAATAGAGAAACTTTAGCGGTTTTCGTCATCCAGGGAAAAGAACTCACATTGAATAAAAAAAAAAATCAACATAATAATTTGAATTATCGGGTAATATCTCATGTAGCTAAGCACATTTTCCTGGAATAAAACAATATGTGTAGTGTTATACACACGTGATATGTTTAGTGTTATACACACGTGCTATGTGTAGTGTTATACACACGTGATATGTGTAGTGTTATACACACGTGATACAGCCATGACCTTGATCACTTCACCTCTATTAAATCGTACAGGTACGAAATGTAAGAAAGGGGTAAAATATATTGTAAATCGAATCTGGCTCTGGCTTCAGTTCCATCCATTGCCTATTAAACTGAAACTGCTAAGTAAGAGTGTTCATTATGTCTGGTTTCATTCTCCTCTCAAGTATGATGTGAAGCACCTCAGTACTAAACTAGTTCCCACAGCTTGTTCACATCCGGCAGCCTAAAAGTGTGTGTGTGACTGTTTGTTGTCGGTGGTTGTATCGGCACAGGGTCTGGACACACCTGGCAGATTGTCCTGTGTTACAACACTTTCTGTGGGAGATTAGTGTCCTGTTTTTACCCCTTTAAAAGATCTAGTGGTACAGTGTCTCTGTTGTGAGTGAACCAGAAGCCATCCAGGAATCACCATGCCTACACTATCCTTACACCACCCTTCACCATCCTTACATCATCCATACACCAGCCCTACACCGTGCCCACACCATCCCTACAAGCACTAGGTCCACAAAGGGGGGTGGGGTGGGGTGGGGTGGGGGGACTGAAGGAGTCTGAGGAAACAGGCGTGAATGAACGCAGTGCAAAGGCCGGATACACCTGCGATACTCAGGTTAGGGTCAGGATCAGGGTTAGGGTTAGGGTCATGGTTAGGGTTAGAGTCAGGGTCAGGGTTAGAGTCAGGAGAGACTCATGGCAGGAGAGAGTCAGCGAACGTCGTTCCAGCCGAGGTTGCGTTCCCCAGCGCTGCTCATGAGCTTTGAGAGGTGATAATTAGCTTCAGTGGAGGAGAGCAAAGAGGCTGCAGTGGGTTTGGTCAGAGGCAAAGCTTTTCCATGGTTGCAGGACAGTGAGGAGGATACTCAGGATGATTAGGATTTCGCTCCTCTTAAGGTAAAAAAACAAAAAAAACTAAAAACCAAGACATTTGTCAGCTGAGGAAGATTAGGCAGATATTCACAGATCTTAAAGGCCAAATCGCTCACAAAGGAAAAAAGCCAAATGATTTGACTTTGCTCGGGACATGGTTGAAAAGTGACATTATAAATGATACACATTTTCTATTTACATTGTTTTAAATAATAGAAACACTGGTCTTTTTTTACATGTGGTGCATCTTAGAACTTTCAGCACCGCTGATAGATGTGCAGCACTCTTAAGAGCTAGCATCTAACGCTGTTAGCATTTGTGAAAACATCAGCATGAATAAACAGAGGCAACTGATGATGCCATTCCCTAATCACAGTACATAAAGGCCCTTTGTGTAACTCCTTCATCTTACAGTGTAGAATGATGTTCTGCTCGTCTCTTGCTCTCTCCGAGAAGCAGGATCACCTCTTCCTCAGAGAAATAACCCACATCGCACTGATTATTGTGTGTACCGTTCGACATTAAAACATAAAGACAACCAACAGAAATAGCATCTGAAAAATGTTTTAATAATAAATAAGGTGGGAAATGACAATGTTTATTTTACTCTAAATATGAGATCATCAGTCATGAAAAGTTATGGCTGACAATTTAAAGCAGTTGTACTTTTTTTCTTAACATAGTAAACACCAAACAATGATGGACAGCACAGGTTATTTTTCAGTGAACATATTCTCACACACATTGTTCATCAATCCAAACAAATAATCCAAAAAAACCAAACAAACCTACTGCAACAGTGTGGATGTGAACCGTAGAAGCAGCTCTGTGCTGGGTGGCCACAGCCATGCTTGGCACTAGCAAAGGAGTCCCGCCTTTCACTTCATCTCCCTCACTTCAGCTCCCATAATGAAGCCCTCCTCTCCTGCTGTACATGTTGGACGGAGGGAGGCCCTCCCTCAGGGGAACGGCTAAGCGTCTGCTGTTTGGCTGTGGATTCTCATTGGATCAACAGCCTCTTTTGGGCTCATTGCTCCGCCCACAGCACAACATGGAATGGCCACTCCTAAGCCAAGCCTCGTAAAACCTAAAGATGCTGGCCACTGCACATAGCCTTGGTTCGCCGTCATTTAAGTGCATTCGTCTCGTCACACGTAACGTCACTGGTAACGCTGTGACGGATTGAGGCTTCATGGCCTATCCTTTTTAAAGGTCACACGATGACGCTTGTGTGAGACTTTCTATCCTGTTCATTTGCAGAAATAAAATAAAGCGAATAAGCTTTTCCACGTGCTCAATCTTAAACACGATGCTTTAGCAAGACTCCATTTTCACCGCCCCTCATATAATGCGGAGTGCTTCATATATAAGAATGGTTTAAAATAAAACGCTTAGTGATTGTGCTTTTGAAACCAAAGATTTAAAAAAAAAAGACAAAGAAAACAAAGAAAAAAACCCACGAACAATAACAACAACAATAACAAAATGACAACAGTGCATTATAAAAAAAATCCCATAGTATCACTGATTTCAGTGACCCAATGAGTTGGTACATTTCCAATAGCAACCCTTGTGCCCAGCCTTTTTCATTAGCAGAACATCCGTCTGGTAAACAGTGAGAGGGAAGACCATGCTGTAGTACTGTATCACAGTAGAGGACTGAAGGAAACCTGTTTGTACTAGTAGAGGTCCACTACTCCCTTGAAGCTTCTAGAACACTTGCACCAGAGGACTAGCAGGCTGTGGGCTGCAGGGTGGTGGGTACCTGTATCTCACCATAACGCCCACTGCTCACTGGGGCATCAGAACAGAATCACCTACTCAAAGCAAGAGAAACATTTGAGTGTTTTTCTTGCTCAGTCTGGGAAGATTAAATATTGAAAACAGATAGAAAAAAAATAAAATAAAACAGTACACATTGGTCAGTTTTTTTTTCCTGTTAAGACAAATCAGATCATTTACATAATTGTGAATGACTGCAGATGGTCTGAGTCGTACATGGTCCACAGTTGTAAGATGGGGTTCCACTCAGAGAGCTGGAGCCTCAGGATGCATTTCTCTCATCCTGACTGAACCCTCAGCTCTCGAGAAGCTGTGGACATAAAATATCCATCCAGTTTTAGAACAGGTTTTAAGAGTTTGGAGACACTAAAGACATCAGTTCAAACCTGTACATAAACATTATTGTGTAAATGGAAAACAGTCTATAGTAATATGAATTTATCATGAGTTTATTTCCATTTATTACCATTTACCATTTATTACCATTCTGGAGCCATTCCAGAAACAAGTCCAGAAAAACAACTGCTGATCATTTAGTTGTTAATGTAGAAGTGAACTGCAGGATGTTAAGTGTGACTATCTTTGGGAAACTGAGTTTTATTAAATCCATCAGAGCAGAATTCCTTCAACAGGGCCCTTGCTGTTGCATAGCACATAAGGTTTTTGGAAATTAAAATGAATTATTATGCATTTTCAGCTCCCAGCACTATGAAGCTACTGAGGTGTTTCAGATGTGGCCATACCTCAAGCTCTTCTTCCTGGTGTGAAAAGGTGCCCATGCAGGGGGGGCCGGGGTCGTTGGGGTTCCTGCGTCCACCCAGAGCTGCTTCCCCACGCCGGCGGCCCCCGGACCCCCGAGAAGAGGCGGAGCCGGAGGAGCTGACCACCTCCTTCTGGCTCTGTGCTGTGGGGAACGAGGGCCGGTTGTACGGGGGGATATCCTCCGCTACTGCTGGGGCAGAGAGACCAGATTTAGACCCGCGCCAGAACCGCCAAGTTTGCACCGGATTGGCTGAGCCCTTGGTGTGTGGGAGGAGCTTTATTTGTACCCCGTACTCACCTGCATGTGGACGGACTTTCCCAGCAGCGGCCTTCCCCCCGTGCGGTGTGCGCTGTCTGTCGTGGCCCCCACTACGCTCGGCAGAACCCTCTCGCGTGCGGTAGCCCCCTGCGCTTCCCCTCCGGCCTCTGGCTTCACCGCAGCCCATCCTGGGCAGCGTGGCCCCCCTCTCCTCATAGCCACCTCTGGAGCCGTGGCTGGGGGACTTCAGGGCTGCCGACGAGGGGCTCAGAGGCACGGACGGGTCTTCAGGAGGGAGCAGGAAAACTGCTATTAGGACTCTCAAATAAAAGTTGACTTTTTAACATTCAAGAGGGACTGTGCTAGATAAGCAAATAATTAGAAAAGGTGCACTGCCTGTGTACGTTCCCCTTTGAAGATCTTCTTAGTTTAGGTTCTAAGTTAGTTTTAACTAAGATCTTCTTAGTTTAGGTTCTAACAAAAACAACCCATTGGACGCTCAGGTCAGGTGACACTGAGGTCACGAGCTCTTGTACCATCTGTGCCTTCGTCAGCCAGTGCCTGGGGCTGGTGGTGCAGAGCCGAGTGCTGCTTCTGCTTTTTGTGTGGCTTCCTCTGCATCACTGCTGCACTCATGTTGCTGTCTGTAGACACCGGGCTGCTGGGACGAGGGCCGATATGGTATTTCAGACCTTCAAAGAGGACAAAACCACACACACTGCATCAGCTCACACACTGCATCAGGCGACAGCGGCAATACGCAGCCTCGTTCCAGCCACCCAATGAGACGACAGTCTCCGCTACTCACCCCCGCCTCCGATGTCCTCAGGCCCCGCCCCCGGGCAGCGCGCCGCCCGCAAGCCGGCGTACTCGGCCGCCGTGGCGACGGCCTGGGCGAAGTCTGCGTCGGTGAAGAAAGAGCCGTCGGAGGAGCTAACGGCGCTGGAGCGGCGAGACGAGGCATTGTCCTCCTCGGAGGCGGAGCCCCAGCCGTTGATCATGGAGCCGGTGACGGAGCTCTCCAGGTCTCCCGTGCTGGAGGCCGGCGTCTGCTCCAGGCCCCTGTGCAGCTGCGCTCGGCGTGGGAGCTGTTCCCGCCGGCCCGGTTTGTACTGACGCGTCCCGCGCCTCCTCGGCTCGGGCTCGCCGTCAGTCGCGTCGTTCTCCTCTTCGTCAGCCTCTTCGTCCAGCGTGCCGGCGTCTAGCGCCGAGGGGCCCGAGATGTAAGCGTAGTTGTGGGCGGGAGACGGGGGCCGGGGGTGTAGGGGAGGGCTAGTCGCATGCCGTCTAGGACCAAGAAACCACCTTCAGTGCAGCTACCGCCAATAACGTACGTTAAACCTTCACGTTCCCCGTTACTGGAAACTTCATTAGTGTAGATGGTTGCCGGGTGGGGTTAGGTGGATTGCTGTAGCAGCTGGCGCGCGGATTGTAGGCGGTGTTGGGGCATACCTGCGCTCCTCGTGGTTGCTGTGTAGGTTTGGGTGGAGGTCTCCTTGAGGGGAGGGTGTGAGTGTAGCTGTGGACTGGTGACCGTAGGACATTCCGGCGGGGGAGGACGCTGCCCCTCGGACGGGTGGGGTGGGGCACCTGTCCAAGGACTCCCGCGCGTCCTCCTCCTCTTCCTCCATCTCTCCTTGGTGTAGGTACATGTGGCCCTGAAGCATCAGGCACTGTGGGTCTGGATCGAAACTGATGATAGAAGTTCTTTTGAATTAAGACCTTGTCCTTGGTCTCGGACTACAGAAATAATCAAAGCAATGACTGCATGTGTTCTGTCACTGTTACGGTGTTCAGGGACTGGGTATAAAGTGTGAGTGTGTGTGAGAGAGAGAGAACGTCTACCTCTTGTCCAGGGGCTGCAGGTAGTCTTCACAGCAGCGGCTGACGGGGGGGTTCATAGCAGGGGGGGGTAATTGCTCGGCCCAGTTCACTGTGCTCTGTTTGGAGAGTTTAGGGGTCCGAGTACCTTTTTTATGGTTTTGACTCCCTGAGGAAAAAGATGTTTAAAAAGACCACTGAACATATTTCCAATGTGTGTATTTTTTTCTGTTGTCATAATTAAAACAAGTGAAATATATATTATTGTATTTCAAGTGCAGTAACTCTGTAAGGCCATCTGGGCTTCTCAGAGCAGACCGAACAGGCCTTGCCATGTTTCAGCCCAACTATGCAGCCCTTCTTGAAGAGCCTGGCATTAAGCAAGCAGAGAGCCGAGGGCCACAGTTGTGGTCACCGCCTCTCAGACCCCCATCCTGGAGAGTCCCACCCAAGATTTGACCCAAGTTCTCCCGAAGTGAGACACCCTCCACCACCGTGAAAAGGGCTTACGTTTGAATGAGAAACCCAGTACACCCATGTAGCTACTGCGGCTCTGTGCAAGTGTGTGTGTGTGTGTGTGTGTGTGTGTGTGTGTGTGTGTGTGTGTGTGTGTGTACCCGATGTGCTGTTGCTGGCTCTGTCTGAGCTGTGGTAGGAGCCTGCTGAGCTGTGTTCAGCAGCCTGGCTGTAGGGGATGGTGGGAGGCAGGCCTATCTCACCCCCTCTATAATGATCTGAGAAGGTGGGACAAACAGAAACAATAGCACCACCCACAAATTGATTGAACACCTACAAACACACGCGCCGTCGTACATACGAACCTTTGTTTAGCCTGTTCTGCTCCATGATGTTAAACTGCTGCTGTGATGTCAATTCCGGCTTTTGTTGTTGCATCTTCCAGCGCTTGTCGTTGAAGTCACCAGGCCCCGCCCCTGGCCCCGCCCCTGGCCCCGCCCCACTGCTCTTGCTCATAATATTTGACTGGATGAGCTGGGTTGTGGCGTAAGGGGTGGGCTCATACGGTGTAGGCGGTCCACCTCCAGACACCATGTAACAGATAGTGGGGTTATTAAATGTCTTCATCTCGTTGAGTTTGTTGGACAGGTCCACGTCACTGTACACAGCAGAGTCCGAGCCCAGCAGAACTCCTGGCTTATTGTCCAGCTGGCTGTTGTAGTTAGCGATGCAATCAGCTAAATCAAATGAAAAAAGAGAGCAGCCAATTCAGGATATGAGCAGTTGGACTAGGATGTGTGGTAATGCTGTCTAAAAGAACAGCCAGAAACGAGCTGCTTTCAGAACTGGTTCATATCATAACAGAACAGAAAACTCCAAATCTGAATAATTCTAAAATGAATTATTAATTCATTTAAAAAGTAACAAATGATAAAATGGTACTCTGGTAACTTGCACTTTGATAATCATTGTTCATGAGCTCACTACTACATTTTTTATAAGCTGTTTCAGAAATTCTATTCAGAAAGTCTGGATCATACAATATTGGGTTCATTAAAAAAAACCTGCTAAAACTGCTTTTTTTTGATAAAAAAAAAATCTGTCTCCAGCTGTTTCTAACAGAGCTAATGGTGTTTAGTAAAGCAGGGTGAGGCCTAAGTGCTGGAAGTTTCCCAGCACTAGGAGCAGATGCAGCTGAATGGTAGCTGATTCAGCCTTCAGGGCCCTGCCATACGCACTGCGCAAAAAAACAAAAGCCTTTAGGGACATTTTTTTCACAGTCCCACCTAACAGGCTGCTATACGGATGACCAATAGCGTGCGGGAATGTTTACGCTGGGAGTGTGCGCAGCTAAACCCCCATATCGAATGAACACCTAGTGTGTTTATGTAAGTCCGCCTGGACTTGTAGTTGTTAACTCAGCACTGTTTGTTTTGCTGTGTGTACTTTTTAGTGCACTCTTTTTAGTGCACTCTTTTTAGTGCACTCTTTTTAGTGCACTCATACTCTATGGTATGTGGGTCACGTCAATCTTCGGTGTATCTTTTTTTTAGTATCACAACCTACTGTGTTCTCTGTGAGGTTTATGGTTCATGGACGACGGTTGGAAGCTTACGTCAGTGAAACTCTGTTATGGTACAGCTGACTATAACTGACCTCCATAGCAGAGAAGGAAGACTTTTATGAAGAGTATGACTTTTATAAAACTTTTATGAATCTGAGAAAGCACAGACAGGTAGGCTAATCAAGGCTGCAGTCAAGGACTCTCCCCCTCCCCCAACCATGTACACAAACAAGGGATCGATACAGGCTTTCTACCTGGGTAGGCCAACGGATGAGAGTATCTAAAGCAAACTGTCAGACAGCCCATAAAAGAGAGGCTTAGTAACTTAGCAGTAGGGAAAGGTACCAACGGAGGAGGATTTCGCCTACACACCCCGCTCTGCCATTACACTGCTCTGCTGAGTAGGTCAGCATCTAATGAGAAACGTGAAATCCAGCACTAATTGGTGCAATGGCTTAAAGCCTTGCAGGCAACAGCCTTGCAGGCATGATACTTTCCTTTCATGTGTGCTTATGGTTATTTGATCAGGAGCAGACATTTTAGTTCTTTAAGTCCCACAAATGGGACTAAGCTCTGCAGAGGCTCTGATGGAACTGAAGGTTTTTTAAAATACACATATTTATTTATTTATTTAGTTAGCTAACATACATTTCTCTTCCAACAGTGTTTGAAAGATTAATGTTCTCAAGACATAAATGATTCATTTGCTTCGAGAACCCCCGTCACAGCAGAAACAAAGCTAATGAAATATTAGCATAGCTCTATGTACCTGATTTAGTCCAGTAAGGCCCTTGGCACACCACATAATGCCACAGGCACCATCATCTAAACCACTCAACACAGTGTTTGGTTTGGTACAGTGTTAGTAGTACCCTATTAAAACGCAGCCAGGCCCTACAGACCCGTCTCTGACACCTCAGCTTGTCGGTTAGCTCAGTCTTAACTGGCTCCTGCTCTTTCTGCCTTGTAGGCCATTCTGTTCTTTTTCTCCTCAACTCAAGTCATGCTGTTCTCAACCATTTTGTTTCATTTCATGCAGCCCCCCCAGCTCGTAAAATCTCTCTCTCCTTCAGTTATATATGGACCTTGTGGGCATGATTCCACACCTCAGCCAGTGCAGCAGTTCTGTCCAGCGCAGACCTGCACTCTCAGCCAGCAGAGCTGAGCTGAGTGTGGTTGAAGCCCGTTCAATGCCCTCCGGGTGGGCGCCCTCTGAGGAGGGGGGCGTGAGCGCGGCTCCGCCTGGCAGGCTCCTCTTACCTGGGCGGCTGTAGGTGGTCAGGTTGCTGTCGCTGGTGCCGTTGCCTCCGTTGCAGCAGTTGATGCTGCAGTCCTTGTGATTGGTGCAGGCGTTGGGCCACGAGTCGGCCAGCCACGGCTGATTGGCTGGCTCTCCCATGTTGAGCAGACCAGGCCTGCCGTGGAGAGCACAGAGAACGAGCTGACTGGAGCAGAGATCAGCCTCATTTGGCTTCCACATTAAAGGCCAATATGCAGAAAGATGCATTCATTTAAAAACACACACATATTCCAGCCAAACATACACAATAATGCAATTACTATAGAGACAAAAGTAGGAAAAGCACACACACTCCATCATTACCATAGCGTAACAATACTGTATGGATCGTTTGTTATGTAATTCATACGGGTAGTCTGTGATGATCCCTTGTTTACCCACCATGCTTGTCATTACCATGGAAACTAACACTGACGCTAACATTAAAGACATCGAGAAGCCAATTCATAACGGAAACTAACGAATTGTGTGATGCTCTGCTGTGCTGTCTTCTCTGAGATGATGTCATAAATGCAGCTCCAGGGTCAGTGATGACATCACAGGACAGCGTTTCGGAAAGCTGCCGAACCCTTTGTGGCAGCTCTGCATGATGGGAAAAAGCCCCTCACACTTTGCAGGTGGACGAGTTTTAAATGTCCTTTGTTTTTGTTTCACCAGTCCACCACTCCAGTCTCAGCATGGAGTTGCTTTGGTAGGGATAATAATACAAGAATGAGCTGAACACTCATCCAGAGATTTAATTACAGGTGTGCAGGCAGCCATGCAAATTTACACAACCAGTATGGTATTAGGAGATGTCACAAATGGCACATTTATGACCTGGTTAGTTCTTGTTATGCTATTTTCTGTTAAATTTTATTTGTGCAATAGCCATTACTATTGTTTATATGATGCTGTGGTACTTTGGTGTTGGAAGAAATGAAATTGCTTTAATTTTTTTCTTGGCTAAACATCTCCCCCTAGTGGATCTTATGGTATGCTCCAAAGCCCTTGTTTAATGCAATTTCACCAAAGACACAGAAATGGTTTCTCATGAATGAGTGCACACACACACACACACACACACACACACACACACACACATCCATGCACAACTACTCACCTTCCCGCACTACAAACAGCCTCTCCTGCTCTCTGATAGGCCACTAGAAGAGATGAGAACACACATGAATCAACATTACTGTTGTTCAAGACACAGTCACAAACCACAAGGCACAGAATACACACTGCACAATGTGTAGTTTGACTCATGTAATTTATCTACACCTACACACACCAGTAATCCTGTGAGCAAATAACATCTGCAAAATGCTCCGTGGTCGTGATGTGATTCCACCGAGGCTACGTGATGTACTCGGTCGTGAGGGTAAAAGTTCAAACACATCGCAATCAGCATGTGATTAGTCACTAGAAGCACACTGAGAACCCATCACACTGAGAACCCGTCACACTGAGAACTCGTCACATTGGCAGCTGGGTGTGAGGAGAAGAGTGAGAGAATTCTGAGTCTGTGGTTAAGGGCAGGTAAGGATCTGCTGAAGCAGTCGAGTGTTACAAAATAACCCCAACACACACACACACACACACACACACAATTGATTCCATCATTTTTTCACCACAAATATCTCTGCCATGCCCATGAACTAGAGACAGGACATGGCATTCTTGAGACAAAGCGGCAGGTGCTTCGGGGTCTCCCAGGCCAATTTAAAGGGCTTTGCTCAACATTTCATCACTTCCTTCTCATTGTTACAGTTTTGTCCAAGATTAGAAACTGAATAATAAAATGAGAGAATTACACCTACCTGTTGGGGTGAAGGTGAATGATGGGACTGTGGGGAGGGGGACAGGGGTTAGAAGAGAGAAAAAGAGAGAGAAAATAAAAAACCAAAAGGACTGAGATTATCAGTACTGCAAAATGATAAGATAAGAAAAACATGGCTCAGACATACACATCAGCTACAGTACTACAATACAACAGCACTACAGTACTACAATACAACAGCACTACAGTACTACAGTACTACAATACAACAGCACTACAGTACTACAATACAACAGCACTACAGTACTACAGCACTACAGTACTACAATACAACAGCACTACAATACAACAGCACTACAGTACTACAGTACTACAATACTACAGAACTACAGTACTACAGCACTACAATACAACAGCACTACAATACAACAGCACTACAGTACTACAGCACTACAGTACTACAATACAACAGCACTACAGTACTACAATACAACAGCACTACAGTACTACAATACAACAGTACTACAATACTACAGCACTACAGTCCTACAGCACTACAGTACTACAATACTACAGCACTACAGTACTACTAAATGATCATTTTACATTGTGGGGAAAAAGCAGTGTTTTAAATTACAAAAGAAATCATGAGAGCTTATCTGTTTGACATAGAATAACGTTTATAGATCAGGTAAAGGTCTTAGTTCTGAACAGTCACAGTGTCTGTGGATACCAAGAGCCTGGGAACCGAGTTACTCCAGTCCCAACTGCCTGACACAAGAGCACAATACAACATGTGCACACACACACACGCATGCACATACACGCACGCACGCACACACATAAACACAAACACATGCGTGCCCACACACACATACACGCACACACACACACCCAAATGTCAACTTGTGAATGTCAGTGCTGTCTCTGATGTGCTGCTCCTCTGATCTTCAGGCTTTTTGAGCTCTGGTGGAAAGATTTTTACATTTTTTTCACTGTGTTATCAGTTTAGCTGCCTCCATCAATTCTGGGATGAAAGCCGATGACACCAGTCATGCCTGACAGTACCAGAGGAGGGGGTGGGGGCACAGTGTGACAGAGGCCAATGAAAGAAATGAAATTACCACGGCGATGGCAGGGCACAGCGTGATCCCTGTTCACAACCTACCCTTTGCCTCAGGGAATGTTCTGGAAGGTTCCGTTAACATTGTCACAGCCGATCACCTACATTTGGCTGTCAAAACCAATTGCCTGCATGTTGTCACCTTGTTTTTGTCATGTGACCCTCTACACAGGTCTGTGTACATCCTTTATAAAACCACAACCTTTGCAGATATGCACAAACTGCTCTGCAAATTGAGGAGTTTGAAAATGCTCCTTTCTGTAGATTAATCTAAACTACTGTGTGTGGTAAGAGTCAGACTTGACCTGAGCATGTGAATGACTGGAGCACACACACCCCACTGTGGAGCACACACACCCCACTTCTGCTGGAGAGGGGAAGCAGACATATGCTTTAGCTCCTCCACTTTTTATATGAATAGACAAGAACTTAAATAAAATGAATAACTGCATGAGAAGAATAAAAAAACATACCTTTCCATGTAATTCTATCAAATTCAAACAAAACATTTACTCATCTCTTTGCTGAAGGATCTGATTCCGTGCTGCTCAAGCACCTTTTAATATTTGTTTAATTCTCATTTCACGTTTTGTTGCTGCCTGAACATTACAGCTTTTACTGTTCTTCTCAGCAGCCAAGAGAGTCTATTGTGAAGCAGAGTTAGCATTGCTTCATTAGAGTCTAATGTGAAGCAGAGTTAGCATTGCTTCATTAGAGTCTAATGTGAAGCAGAGTTAGCATTGCTTCATTTCCTGAACCTGTTGATGATCAGTTCATATCTCCAGTACAGGTCATTGTGGGCACTGGAACGATCCTTTATGCTTCAATAAAGAAACAATTGTGCTGTCAACTATGAGATGACCATCTCCTCTCGTAATAAGTTCATTTTGTAGACTATGAATGAATACTCTCTCTCTGTCTCTCTCTAACCATCCCCTGCCTCCATGATGACACTCCTAAACACACACACACACACACACACGCACCTACACACATGCACACACACACACACACACACACTCACATACACAAGCATGCACACACA
Organism: Sternarchorhynchus goeldii; assembly: GCA_028565775.1. Taxonomy (NCBI): domain Eukaryota; kingdom Metazoa; phylum Chordata; class Actinopteri; order Gymnotiformes; family Apteronotidae; genus Sternarchorhynchus; species Sternarchorhynchus goeldii. Next base: position 6,696,166 of record JAOXYF010000015.1, on the reverse strand, counting down.
CCTACACACATGTATGCGCACACCCACACACAAACACTCACACAGTCACACACACACCTACACACACACACACACACACACACACACACACACACACACACACACCTTTGCGAATGCCAGCATAGCTGCTGCTGCTCAGGCCGCTCCTCTTCTTGCGGTGGCGGTACAGCCACACACTGAACACCATGAGCACCACCCAGCAGGTGGCGCCAATTCCCGCGATGAAGGCTGGCTGCTTCACCACATCGGAGAGGTGAGAAAGAGTGTCCTGCTCGTCCGCACTGCCCACCATCTGTCCGGACGAGTCTGAGGATGGACCAGCCGGTACGTAAATAATCATGACCAGGTAAATGAACAACACCCATGTTTCACAGCACTTAAGTGCTTCATGTTTCATGTTCATATTTAACAGTTTTACATATGTGTGCCGTGTTCAGCTGTGAAACCATGAACTGAATTACAAGCAAGGCTGTAATTATTTGTGACTGCTTACAGCCCAAAGCAATGGACGCTGCTACCAGCGCAGTGCAGCTGGAAAGACCAGCAAACCACAGTAGATCAAACAGAGGTTGTGCTTTTCACGGGTGCATTGCGCTTGAACTCTCAAATCAATAATTCAGAGATGAACTGTGTGGTGTTTTATCCACTTGGAGCTGCCTTCGTGCTGAAGCCTGTCTGAGACCCATGGCACAAGGCCAATCATGTTTGTGAGGGGGTTGGGGGTTCATGCAGGATACTGTATGACGTGCTCTAACCCAGCTGGAAAAAGGTGACATCACTCTTGACCCCTGGTCCAGCCCCGTTGCTAGCAGCAACCTCCACGCTGTAGCGGATGCCAGGGGACAGACTGGGGATGACAATGGAGAAGGTGGAACCATCCACCGTCCGGTTGACATGGTAACGACTTTCATTACCAAGGCACCAAATCTTCAGGGGAAATGTGGAGAGAAGATGAAAAAAAAATTATCAAAAATTTTAGTTAATCCTATAAAAAGTCAGGGAGTAACTTTATCACTCTAACTAACTATCACTGTAACTGACATTAAAGTGCAAACTATTCACTTGGTTGTAAGGTACAACATCTGAACCATCCACTAGGGGGCAATATACAGCTTCTGCAGTAGTTGATCACTCTTTGTATTTTACCTACATGTGACCCACTGTTGACATTGTGTGTATAAGGGCACTGATGTCCTCCTATTACCTTGTACTCCTGGACCACTCCATTCTGCTCTTCTTCTAGAGGCGGTTGCCAGGTGACCAGGATGGCTGTCCCATTGGCCTCACTCTTGGTCACAGTAACCCCACGTGGGGCACCGCTGGGAGCTGCAATGATGAGGGAGAAAATAGCTAGCTAAAGCTAATGCCAGCTAGTTTATTTTTTATCATTGCATTCTGCTTGGCCCTAGTTTCCAGGTTATTGCATCAGCTGGACCCATTGAACGGTGGTCTGTGTCTCCAGATATAAGTCTGTCATTTTCATTCCCATGAATCACATAACTAGCATCAGTGTGACTGCATCTCAGAGGTAGCAGCACTATGAATACATGGCTGTGAGCGGGAATTGATTTTAGGTCATAGTTTCTCCTGCTGCAAGTTTCCTGTAAGCATCAAACTTTCCCTTTCTTATACCCCATAGCAGAACATGGTCCCAGTCCCACAGCAGCACACTTAATGGAAACGTATATAATTCCAGCTTTGGAACTCACACCCATGCGGTATCTACTCTTTAGCACGTGCTTACTGTTAATGTTCCAGCCCCCTTGGGTCACATATAAACCCACAAATGGTGAGATGCCCTACAAATATGTATCTTTATGAGATCAAGAAGTAGCTGGGAGTCCTCAGTTTGGTGCTTATTCTTCTGGAGAGGAAAGAATTAATTAGAAAGTTGCAGCACACGTGGCGTGTGTGTGTGACACTGGGCTGATGAGTGTAATTAGAGTGAGTCAGTTCTGCTGCAGGCAGTGCTGTTTAATCACTTTGTGCTTAAATATTATTCAGACTGCGGGGAAACCGGCGGTCTGGGGCCAGACGGAACTGGAAGAACACAGAACGCAATTAGCCACGCGGTTCGCCGTGCTGCAGTTTCGCCCCACCGCTCAAAGCAAAACATCAAGGCAGTCGGCGTGAAAATGTTGTGATTACAAAAGTTTATTGTTGGTTTGCTGGAAACACACAAATGTTGCTGCCTCTGCAATGCCATCAACACCATCATCACGAAAAGCCAATCTGTGGGTTTCCAGTTTAATAAAAGATGCCTACAGCACATGGACTGGAATGGTGATGAGAAGTGTAATCTAGCCGGTTAGTGGCGTGTAAATAATAAACATGAAGTCTGATGAGCCATCGATTGGAAGAGACCTGGCTGAGAGGCCCACTCTGCCTCCGCCGCAAGACCGAGCGGTGGCTGAAAGCTCGTCCCTGGGCAGACACTCACCCTCCTCCAACGTCCTGGCCATCTTCACCTCGCTGTCAGCACCCTGGAACTCATCGAAGAACGGCCGCACTTTGAACTCGTAGGTGACGCCCTTCTTGAGCTGAGGCACTACTGCGCCCTCCTCGCCGGACGCACGCACCTCGAACACCCCCCACTGGCCGCGAGGCTCGCCCAACTCCGCAGAAGGCCGGAACATGACCTTGTATCCCTGGATGTACTGAGACTGTTGTTCCACCTAGAGGATGGGAGGGGAACAACACATTTGAAATGACTACTGTTGTGTTACACTAGACTAGAAGTCTTTATCTCTTCACTATAATTTCAATGCATTTTACAACATAGAAAAATGATTAAATAAAATATGAAGACTTTAAAGACTTGTCAGCAAGTGCACTAAAACTTTATTAAAACATTCCATTTGCCTTATTCCATTGATTTTTTGAAAGTAATTGCTGGCTCGAAGCCTGGTCTCCCAGGCCTACTTCGGGATTTAGTCCACAGGGGCACAATTAAGGAGAGCTTGCACATGCGAATGCCAATCTCAGCCTCAATAAATAACTCGCCCTCTGGTTGCCTGGTAACCGTAGAGATGGGACAATCCTGCGGTCTGGAGCCTGTGCTCGTGGGAGGGACCCAACATGATGTCAGGAGCAGCAGTCGTTACCTCACTTCCTGTCAGCGGTCAGAGCACACTGCTGCAGTTGGTTATGCAGAGTCCCATCAAAGAGCAGCACTTAAAGCACATCTAGAGGAGGTGGAGATGGGGGAGGGGCCAGAGGGAAGTGCAGGAGCTCGCATGGGAACTGGGGGAGTTTGGAGGAGAGTGCTGTCCTCACATGGTATGTGCTGCTGCCTTCAGATCAGTACCCAGCTGTTCCGGATCAGCAGCAATAGAACAAACACCACAGTGCTTCATCGCACTTCATGCAATGCGAGATCCTAAATTTGAAGCATCCCATGTGCTGCTCCATGGAGATTTAGCACAAAACCCCCGTCATACATCACCTCCCAGACACACTGCTGACTAATGAGAAGGAAAGCTTCCCATCATCAAAAAAAAAAAAAAGACCAAATTCCAGAGGCACTGACCATCCACACGCCTGACCCCTCCCACCTCCACCACCACTCCACCACTCCCGCTCTCAATCCGGCCCGGCTAAATTGTTTACATTCCACGTCTGTGACTGGGACTGCCGCCTCCACGTGCGTTTACAGCAGCTCGTTCATCACGGTGAACTTTGTGGCAGCAGCCGTTGCCGTGGCAGCCAGGCGGAGCGGAGGAGCGTTGCTCCAGAATGTTTAAACAACCCTCTGATAAAAGCTCATTTTGTCAGAACAGGTGGTCCCGATTAGCTCACGAGTGGGTCTCTCTCTTTAAAAAGTTGTGGTGGGTGGGGGTGGTGGGTGGGTGCTCAGAGCACTGGGAAAACACCCGTCGCTGGACATGCAGCCGAACGCGGCGTCCACCACGGGGCGTAGTGTGAGGCTGACGGACGTGGCCAAAGACGGTTCTGAGTGTGAGTGGCCTGGGTTGAGCCAAAGACGGTTCTGAGTGTGAGTGGCCTGGGTTGAGCCAAAGACGGTTCTGAGTGTGAGTGGCCTGGGTTGAGCC
>JAOXYF010000015.1:6673586-6688963 GCA_028565775.1 Sternarchorhynchus goeldii | reverse complement strand
ATTTCCAATCTTAATTTGCTGGGTAAGGTTCATTTTGAGCCTTAAAGACTTTGTAAATAAAATAAAACAAAACTAAAGCCCCCATTTCTTCCTTCCTCTCTCGCCGCCGCTATAATTGCACTTCGGCGAGGATCAGACGATTTAATGATGTAGCACTGTGATTAAATGGATCACTCCTCATCGCTGACGGCAGATGTAAAAGTATCCTGCCGACGTCCTGTAATCCCGCCTGTCCCCGTGAGAGGCGTGTGCTCTAGCTTCAGGGCGTTTCGGTCTCGTGGCACACTGGAATGGCTGTGTAGGCTGTGCTTGAGGGATGCTGACCCGCAAGCTCATTGGTCCGTTTCACAGAGGCGGAGTTATGGCCGGAAGTGCGCGCTAGTCTCCTCCTGTGCTTCCTCTCCGTGTCACAGGAAATGCGATCTCAGGGCCCAGGGGTCATCGCTCAGGGCCCAGGGGTCATCGCTCAGGACCCAGGGGTCATCGCTCAGGCCCCATTCCCTCTCTCACCCCTGTCTTCCTCCCTTTAGGTCAGCAGGGTACCGGCCGAGAGCTGCGAACAGTACAGCAGCTGTAATGAGTGTCTGGGCTCTGGAGACCCCCACTGTGGCTGGTGTGTGCTGCACAATGTGTGAGTACTCCATCCCTGTACCCGCAGCCATGCCCACTGTGATGCCCAAAGTGATGCATGAAGACGGCATGTAGTCGGGGTGACTCCATCCACGTTTGGGATGGCTCCATGTCCTTTCATGTCTCCTGCAGCTGCTCTCGTAAGGACCGGTGTGAACGGGCGGAGGAGCCTCAGCGCTTCGCCACGCGGGTGGAGCTGTGCGTCAGACTCACCGTCCAACCCAGCAACATCTCCGTCACTATGTCCGAAGTGCAAGTAAGTGCGTGTGCACGTGTGTGAAAGTGTGGGCACATTGCGGTAGGGTGAACGTCAGGGTGTCGGAGTAAGTGCGCGTGTGTGTGTGTAATTGTGAGTGTGTGAATGTCAGTGTGTGTCTCTGTGTGTGGGAGTATATTTTGCAGCTAACGTGGAAGGTCTCTGTTGGCCCTCTAGCTGCAGCTCCAGGCGCAGAATGTGCCCAGCCTTTCTGCTGGCGTAAACTGCTCGTTTGAGGATTACACAGAGACGGAGGGACACTTGATGGGGGGACGCATTTATTGCCTGTCCCCGTCTCCGCGTGACATCGCCCCCATCACACGCAACCAGGGTAAGGCACCACACGCTTGCAAGCGTCCGTGTGCTGCCCTGTGATTGGCTGCCTGTGACATCACAATATCTCCATGTCAGGTGACAAGCGGGTGATGAAGCTGTACCTGAAATCAAAGGAGACGGGCAAGAAGTTTGCCAGCGTGGATTTCGTCTTCTACAACTGCAGTGTGCACCAGTCGTAAGTGTGTGTGTGTGTGTGTGTGTGTGTGTGTGTGTGTGTGTGTATGGGGGGGCGGTTGTGCCTGTAACAGAGTCTGATTATATTTTTTGTCATGTTCCAGAATTTTTCCTTGGTTACAGACATGAGATCATCTTCATTATGACTTGGAGTTTCTAGATTTACTGCTTTGAATTATGTTTCTCACTTGCGCCCTCTCTTTCTCTTCCTCTCTCTCGCTCTCTCATTCTCCTACTGATCTTCTCTTTTTTCTCTCTTCTCCTCTGTGGCTTGACAGCAGGTTGTAGTATATGCCAGTATATGTTCAGAGTTCCGTCTCTCTCTCCTTCTTTCTCTGTCTTTCCCTCTCTCTTTGTCTCTCATGCTCTCTCTCTCTCTCTCCCTGTCTCTCTCTCTCTCTCTCTCTCACTGTCTCTCTCTCTCTCTCTCTCTCTCTCTCTCTCTCTCTCCCTGTCTCTCTCTCTCTCTCTCTCTCTCCCTCTGTGTCTGTCTCCCCTTTCTCTCCATCTCCGTCCCCTGTCCTTCCTCCTTCATTAAGCTTACCCAGGGTGTACTCCAGCTTCTCGGCTTGGCACACATTAGCATGGCAATGCTCTTTTGATTAGCAACCTGGCCAAGCCATTAGAAGCAGAAGCAGATAGGATGTAGGGGTTGTGTGAAGTGTTCACCTGGCACTTCAAATCCGTATGTGTGTGTGTGTGTGTGTGTGTGTATGCATGCATGAACATGTGTTTTCAATGACACACTAATGCTGCAAGAAATGCCCAAATTAAACCCAGATTCATGTGTGCGTGTGTGGGTGTGCATATGCGTGTTTGAGTGAGTGAGTGAGTGAGTGTGTGTGTGTGTGTGTGTGTGTGTGTGTGTGCGCGCATGCGTGTGTGTGTGAATTCGATGGGGAGGAATAAATTGGCAAGAGGGAATCATAGACAAGGACGCCGACAGTCTTTGTGTATTCAGTTGCCATAGAAACACAGTATTTTTGAACCAATATGCCTGAGCCTCAGGGTAGTGTGCGTTCATTCGAGATGCAATTAGTAGCCCTGCAAAAGCAGGCCAGCCAGTGAGCCCCCCCCCAACCACCCCTCCCTCACCCCCCCACCACCACCTTTCCCCAAACAGCAGCCTGTCCACAGAAAAAACACACAGCATCTTCTACTGGAACAATAGCCTGGGCAGCTACTCTACCACTGTCTGTGCATGCATGCAGGGATTTGCAGTTATTTCCAGGGTATATGCCCTCTAAACACAGCGATCCAATCAATTTGTCTACACCTACAATAGATTTAATTCCCACAAAACCTCCTTGGGTGCCGATATGGTAACAACAAAACGCCCCTGGAATTTTTATTAAAGCTGGAACATTCATTCAAATTCACTGATGAACGTTTCAGCGTGAGAGAAAGAGTAGATGTGGCCTGCTCCTGCTGACATTGTTCCAAGAACCGGCTGAATGCACCTCCAACCGTCCAAAACCTTCCACCAAACGGTGAACTATTCTGAGACCTTTCAACACCTGCAGCACTTTTACTGTTTTTCCCACCAGATCAGAATCTGGCGCTTTGTTTCGCTGCTTAGTGTGAAAAACGAACCTGAGCAGAAGGAAGTAAAGCAGCTGGATTAAATCCAAAACCCCTTCATTTGGATTATTATGTGCTACCATAACCAATTTCCATTCAAATTGAACTCAATTAATCCATTAATCTATCATCCCAATTAGGCGTTTATATCATTTTTTAAATTCTAAACGAGCTATCAATCTGATTATTAAAGGGTACTGATTATTAGGGTGCAGTAAACATAACCCTTTGGTGCATGAGTAATTAGATTTGGCACCAGTCTGACCAAGGAGGGATTCCCTTGGGATTCCCCTGATTACCAGCCCTTTCTCTCACCATCCGTGACCTCCAGCAGGGCCTTGGTGATGACGCTGCCAGCGATGTTGAGAGCCTGGCAGCTGTAGAGGGCGCCGTCTGCGCGCTGCACGCCCGTGATGGTCAGATCGCCCGTCTGAGACACGGAGAAGCGGCTGGAGGGCTGCGGTGGCTGGTAGGAGAAGAGCAGGTTCTGCGGAGGAGGCCGGAGGGAACGGGAGGAGTGTGAGGAGAGCGGAGAGAGAGGGGGAGAAAGCAGGTGAGGAGCAAAAAGAGAGGAATTAAAACAGACTTTGCAAAAGGAAATGCTTAATGTCCAACAAAAGCTGTAAATGACCAGTGGAAGCTGATTTAAGAGTTGTATATGCCATTTAGAGCACATGCTGTTTGGAATGCATAGTTGTGCAGGGAATATAACGCTGAAAGTAAGCACTCTGGAAGTGAACAAGCTGGTGGTCTTCAGAAGGAAGGTTAGAGCATCTTCTCTTACTTGGCTGCCCTCTCTCTGCCAGAAGATGGCCGGCTGGGGGTTCCCCGTGGCCTCACACTGGAAGGTGACCGTTCGGCCCACGCCGACCACCTGGTTCCGGGGTCGCACGACAAACACAGGGGGCACTGTACGAAAGACACCCAAACACAGGGTTACCACAGGGAAGGAGCAGTGACCCACAGAGAGCGACACAACACTGGGTTATTCCGAAGCAGACGCACACGAGATTTCAAACACAGCTTGATCTTCGTATCTGCGGTAACGGACACAAAAGGTTTCGGCACTATCCTTCTACCATCATGTCATGAGCAGAAGAGAAAATCACTTTTACCTTTTTATTTGGGTTTATATTTGTTTTACCCGTTAGTACCAGCAGAGCTGCCCCTGCTCAGAGCAGCTGGCAGTGGGCTACATGGAGCATGGAGGGGGGAGATGGGTTTATGATGGGAAGGACTTGCACCACTTCTTGTCACTAGCTTTAGGGTTGATGGATGGAGAATGACAACTTACCAGACATGACTAAAAGAGAGAAGAGACAGACAGAAACAAACGATGAGTCAACGTGCTCATCCGGTCGGCACATTCAGTATCACTTTTAACTGTAGTTCATGGACACAGTATGAAATGATCGCAGTGAAAAAAGGATACAAAACAACGGAACTTCCCATGACTGATGAACAGTGAACAGCAATGCTTGAATGAAGGATTAATTATGTGTGAAAGACACACACACACACACACACACACACACACACACACACACACAATGCTCTTAGTGTGACCTCAGTACTTTAATGGTCCCAGTAATAACACAGAAATGGGACTACAGTATGGAAAGGCAGTTATGACAACAAATGTGTTCTAAAACAGTCAGGGCTATAAACCATGTTAAATAATACCCCCCTTCCCCACTCCCAAATCACCTCAGGTTTCAGCACCCCTCTCCTTTACCCACATCAAGGCCAACTGGCCGACGTTCAGCTGGTCCTACTGCACAGTGGTGCTACAACTGGCCTGCCTGCGTCGTCCCTTCTAGCATCCCGCAACTCTGGAATGTTTATGGAAGTCCAGCTCTGAGGCTGACCCAGACAGTTCCAGCCGGGCTGCGGGGCAGGAGTGTGGGATCAGGAGGGGACTGTTGACGTTGGCCCCAGCCGGGAGACCCTTCGGCCCTCGCACTTCCTCATGCGGGTGTTTTTTTTCTACAGCAAAACCACTTGATTAATATGTGAACAGTGCATATCAAACAAGCCCATGGGCCAGCTCCCAGCATGCAGTGCGGCAGGAAGAGGGCATTCCGTCACTGGTTCCATGTCCTGTTAATGTCCTCCGTCCCGCTGGGTTGTGGTCTGCTATAGGGCAGAGCTTTTCTCAGGCCAAAAGATGAGTCCTCAGGCTGTATCTAATACAATAATGAATGTCTCTAAGGTCTGATGTGTGGAGCCATTCGATACAGTTCATGAATATGAGGTGGTGTGACTCCATACATCAGACGTCCTAATAGCTAAGTGTCCAGACGCAACAAAGCACTCATACATTAAAAAAAAAGGTTGTTAAAATGGATGGCTAAACAAACCCGTGCACAAAACACGCACGCACGCACGCACGCACGCACGCACACACACACGCACACACGCACACACACACGCACACACACACACGCACACACACACGCACACACACACACGCACACACACACGCACACACACACGCACACACGCAAAACTCCATAGAAAAAGTCCACAAACAGTAGACAGTAACTGCAGAAGCTCAAGTCCACAAGCGTCTCAGTAATACGCGGCTGGGTTACATTGTTCGGCGGTGGAAGTGTGTCTGTGATCTGTGATTTTCCGGTGCTACATGAGGACTGGGGTACGAGTTCCGTTGGAGCCTTACGGAGCGAGACAGGGGGTGGGGGGGACAGACGAAGGCTTGTCTCCACTCGGCGGCCGCTTCCCTGTGAGACGGAGAGGGTGTCGGGGAGGATAAAGGCCTCGTGTCAGAGGGTGGCTGTGGGGGGAAACCGCAGGACAAGGCGCGGGTTGTTCAGGACCCTGCGAGAGCTGCTGGACCCATGATGCATTTAGAAGGTGTGAAAAGCTTTGTCTGAGAGCAAGGTTGAGTTACGACCCTGTGACACCTCAGGGCATATTTGGACAGGGTTACGACACCCATGTGTAGACTAAGACGCAGGCGAAGGGATGTGTGTGTGTGTGTGTGTGTGTGTGTGTGTGTGTGTGTGTGTGTGTGTGTATGTGTGCGAGTGTGAGAGAAAGAGAGAAAGGAAGCATGTAATGGACTCTCTTTCTCTGAAGTATCTGTGCCAATTTTACACATATGTACACACACACACACACACTCACCTCAGTGTCTCCACAAGGAGTCACAACCAGGCAAAACTGCTTTTAGAACATGAAACTGCAATAATACTGTTTTATGGCCTCAGGTTGGTCTCAGCCTGGTCTCAACCTGTCTCAGCTTAGTCTCTGCCCTCTCTCAGTCCTCCCTCAGCCCGGTCTCAGCCTGGTCCTAGCCTGGTCTCAGCCTGGTCCTAGCCTGGTCTCAGCCATCTCAGCTTAGGCTCAATCCTCTTTCAGTCCTCTCTCAGCCCCTCTCTCAGACTGAGGCCTCTTAAATCAGACCTGGGCCTGAAGAATAATTATGGCTGCCATAAAACTACTGCAGGGTTGTTGTTTTTTTTTTTATGATGTTCACACCGGTACTCACCACGTGGGCCCAGGGGGGGGGGTGGTGGGGGGGTGGGGGGGGTGGTGGTGGGGTTGTGGGGGTGGCTGGGGGAAGAGAGGGTTGATGAGGCCACAGAAAACAGAGCCAGACCAGCAGGATATTTGGAGGAAAAAAAAATCTGCTGCTTTGCTCTCGGAGCGAGATGCACTCTGAGGCAGACGAGATGGGCTGCTGGGACCTCTGGTGCTGATCGGCGATAGCCGTGACACTGATCTCGTTGTGTAGGTAATGGAGGAAGATACTTCTTATCTGTCTTCCTGCTCCACTCGGGTGGAGCAAGAACTCGTGTGTGTTTGTTTTTTGAAAGTAAAAAAATGTAACAATGTAAAACTGTTTGATTGAACAGCCCAGGTCAAGCATGGAAAAGCCTAGAGCGTAAGAGAAAAAACGGAAAAAAACTGTTCTGCATGATCAATCGTGACCTAGGAAAAAATATAATAACTATATTGTACCTTCAGATACATCATACATAAAGGAAACTTAATATTAACTGCACTGAACAAATGGTACTTTTACATTATTAACTTTGCAGTGAATTATAGATTATCTTATCCATCCTCTATTTAATCTTTTCCCCCCTATATTTAATTATGTGAACAGTGTAATAAAGAATCTGCCACGGTCGAACTGAGCCCACCCAAAACACACACACACACACACACACACACACACACACGCACACGCACACGAGCGCGCACACACACACGAACGTGCACATACACACACACACACAAGCGCACACAAGTGCACACATACACAAACGCGCACACACACACACACACACACCTAGACACTGAGCTCTGAGACCATCTTGATTATCTGTACCTGCTTGTATCTCTCGTTCTTTTTCAGACAGCATCATTGTTATGTCTGTTTCCCTGGAGGCTAACCTTTGTTCTTCAGCACCTCCTCCTCCCCCTCTCCCTCCTCTACCACATACATGGGGAAAAGAAAGGCCTCAGGCAGTTTAGAGAGGTCCTTCTCTCTGGACCTGCTAGTGGAACCCCTCAGCTATCTCTCTTTCACTCCTTCTCTCCTCCCTCACCGAGAGCACAGGACCCCTCTCGCTGTGTGGCTTTTCCCAGGTCTGGAATTAGACTGTGTAATTGGAAACATGTTATCTCCCAGCGTGGGACTGGGGTTTGTCTTTAATTAGAGCCGTCCTTCCTCCGCATGTGTCTCCGGCCGGGTGTCACTGGAGCAGTGGGCGAGGAGGTGCGGGGGAGGGCCGGGGGGAGGGGGGAGGGGGTTTGAAGGAGCTCCCCGCTCATTTCCTCTCTTCAAAGAGCAGGCCAGGACCCGGCGAGCGCGTCCTGCTCCCTCTCCTGAGGATCACAGGCACCCGCCCGGCTGCCACAGCTTCCTGCCCCCCGCCCTCCTCCTCCCAGTGACACCACCGCCGAAGCAGCGCTGTCCGGATGTGCGGAAAAACCCGTGAAGCCCTGGCAGGCGCTACAGCAAGCAGCCGGCTCACGCGTCCTGACAGGGATCCAGCCGTAAAGCCAGGGTCCTGGGACCCCATCAGCCGTAGTCCGCTGGGTTTGGTGTGATGACGTGAAGTCCAGGAGCTGCAGTGTTAAGAGGAGGGTTGGACCCCCCAGTGTTGGGGTTGTTCTTTCAATGCAGCCAGCTGACCCTGCTGGTTCAAACACTGAAGCTTCTTCCATGTGCTGCGGCAGGTGTGGAAAAAAGGGAGTGTGTGTGTGTGTGTGTGTTCTCACCATGCACAGTCAGCGTGGCGGAAGTTTCAGCCTTGCCCACCATGTTCTCAGCTAGGCAGCTGTAGGAGCCCACGTCAGCAGGAGTGACTCGCCGCAAACTAAGAGTGTGGTCCTCCAGGATCTCATACCTCCGAGGGGGGGACGAGAGAAAGAGAGGAAGAGAGAGAGAGGGAGGGTGAATGGATGTGAAAAAGAGAGAAAGAGAGAAAGAAAGAGAGAGGGAGGGTGAATGGATGTGAAAAAGAGAGAAAGAGAGGAAGAGAGAGAGAGGGAGGGTGAATGGATGTGAAAAAGAGAGAAAGAGAGAAAGAGGGCAAAGAGTTGATGAGGGATGTACCTCATAGTAAAAAACAGTTTTAAAAGCTGAAATATTGTTGTCTCACTGAGTTGCCAGCCAAACCCCACCCCACCCAAACCCCACCCCACCCAAACCCCACCACCACTCACTAACTCCCTCCATGTTTTTCCTGCTTTCCCTGCTGATTCAACTCACTTGTGACTTGTGATAATTAGTTCCTGAGTTGAATCAGGTGCTAGAACATGGAAAACTGCAATGCAGGGGAGTGCTTGCGTGTGTGTGTGTGTGTGTGTGTGGACGTGTGCATATCTCAGGGCTGCAACTGAAAACTGCTGTTCTGCATCACTGTGCTCTCTCTCTCACATTCAGTGCTGTGATCATGCGTGATGCACGTGTGCAAACAGGTCACTGTCTGGCACTGCGAAGGTGTGACGTCTCAGACACTCACCTCCCCCGGGGCAGTTCGCCATCCTCCTTCCTCCAGCGCACTGTGGGAAAGGGATCTCCCCGCGCCTCACAGCGGAACTCCACGCTCTCGTCGGCCAGGACCACCACGCTGCTGGGCCTCCTCGTGAAGCTGGGCCTCTCTGGAGAGACGGAGGGGAGGCCGTTCAGGCGGCGACACACACAAACACACATCTTCTGGTTCAAGCACAGCTGTTATCATCACAAATGATTTTAGCAATACATGTCATTTGTGTCATCGTAATCATCAAAATCTTTATTGCTGTCTTACAGTGAAGGTTATGTTTCATTTAAATCAAGCACTGATAAGAAACAATCTAGTGCTCAGTTCTTCCCAGGCCTTTCTTTTAAAATACGACCATGCAAAATGTACTGCAGAAACCCCCCCCACCCCTCCACCCCCCTGAGAAGAGAGAAATCCTTTGAAATCTTGTTAGTCTGACCACATCTCCCCAGACTCCCCCCACACTCCAAGCAGGAACCTGTTGCTTCAATCAGCAGTATTATTCTATTAGTGCTAAATGTTTCTACTTGTTTTAAAACTATGCGCATGCTGGCTCCATGCCCAGCTGATCATGTGATATGCCATCTGGGCAGCCAGGAAGAGTTTGTGGAGAGGGGAATGGGTGGAATGGGTGGAGAGGGTGGAGAGGGAGGGCAGAAGGGGCAATGAGGGTCACTACTTTGGGCCTGAAGAACAGAGAAAGAGGCCCCAGCTGGTCAAGGTCTGGGCAGGTGACCGGGGGTCAGGAGGTCGGGCGGAGAGCGAGGGAATTCAGGACCAGCTGTGAAGAACTTGTATGTCATTACGTAAAAGCCTTTTCATTTGGATAGGGAGGAAACTGCTGGCACTGCTCCAGTTGAGAAGACACAGTATCAGATGGGTCAGGGGTCAGACGGGTCAGGTATCAGACGGGTCAGGTATCAGACAGGCTGCCGATCAGACGGTCACCCTGGCGATCTTACCCAGCACGGTGAGCTCTGCGATCTCGCTCTCTCGCTCGCCCACCATGTTGGTGCCCACGCAGATGTACTTCCCTGCATCGCTCTTCCTGGTGTTAGTGATCATCAGCTTGCCGCTTCGGATCTGACAAAAGCAAAACAAGAGAGAGTGAGCAATTAAAGACAGAGAAAAGGGCGAGAACGTTTTTCGAAGGAAGAGACGCTGTAGTAGTGTGTGGGTGATTTCTGGCTCTCATTCTGACTCCCAGCAGGACTTTTTTACTGCATGAGCAAAGCTCCCCATTTAGATCTTTCCTGAAAAATCACAGTCTGACTCCAGGAGCCAAGCATCCTAAATTAAATCAGCAAGAACGTGATGGAAGTGTGTGATGCTTCCCTGCCGTCTGCTGAAACACGAGGCCTTTGTTCCCATTCACAGACCTCCGCTACCAACCAGAGCAGCTTGGGTGTGAAACGTCCCTCCACTCCACACCAACAGCACCAATCTGAGCTGATTTCTACACCTGTACCTCAGTAGAAATTTGTGAGGCAGATAAAACCATTCCAGCCCTGAAGGCCTGGAAATTCGGTAGAATGTAAGTTACAAGAGCAAATAGGTGTGAAGTGCCCTGAGGTGATACATATTTGCTTTTGTCGGCATTAACAGCAGTAAAAAGGGCAGCGCTGCAGGACTGGGGTGCGTTGAGGCATGTCCGGATCGGAGCGGAGGAGATGCCGCTCCGCAGGCAGGAGTTCCTACGTGGAGAGAGGGGCCTCCTCCATCACAGCTGATCGGCCGGGGGGCAGATTTACAGCGGGCGCCCCCTGCTGGACTGACCGAAGTGCTCCCGGGCTCCCGGGGTTCGTAAAAGGCGTCGGTGCGTTTTAGTGGAGGGTGAAGCAAAGGGCACAGGAGGAGGTGCAGGGAGTTTCAAAGAGTTTTGCTTCTCTCCACTATAGGAGAGGAGGACGTAAAGTGTTCTCACACACATTAATACACACTTGGGGCTACAACTGTGATGAGGTGAGGAGGTCACCATTAAGTGAAGGGTGTGTGTGTGTGTGTGTGTGTGTGGGTTATATGTATCATTGCACTGATTGTTATTGTACAAAAATTCATCTTGCTTGTGTATAACATGCACAAACACATCATATAAATACACCATTAGAACAAAAGATGCATCTTTGTGCAGGTCCACATTCCTCAGAGAGTCCCACCAATTGTGCATTCAGATTAGACACAGAGCAGCCTGGTTATCAGAGGACAGCAGACGTGGCGTCTGGATGGAACACCGTGCAGCACATCTGGAAGCACGTGGAACAAAGCACACACCGACCGCCTTTGAAGACCTTCAGATCTTCAGATCTTCTGAAGTCGCATTCTGGCAGCCATCGGCTCGGGAGGGCCCTCCTCCATCGTTACCCACGGCAACAGCGGGCGGAAGCACGGGTCACTCGCTCTCTCCTCATCCTCCTGCCCGCCGTTTTCCCTTCCTCGCTCCTCCTCATCCTCCTGCCCACTGTTTCCCCTCCTGATCTCCTTGGCATCCATCTTTTCTGAGCCTTGGTCACATGATAATTTAACAATGCTCCGTGTTGGGACTGGGCTTCACACGCCGAGGTTTTTTACCAACCTGCAGAAATTGACCTTTTATTGGAGCAGAATGGATGAGGGACAAGTACAGACAATGGAGTGGAATTATTGATGGTGATGATCTCCTCTGAATGATCTTCTCATCAAGCTACTGCAGTTTGAGGCTCCATATCTATTCTAGTGTTTGCTGCACCTGCAGTCAAACAATCACAATATGTGGTCTGTAGTCACTGAGCCCTATGGACCAGCAATTCTTATTGCTAGAGATGAATAATGTTCCTCCAGGTAACCTGAAAGACCAGGGACTGGTGTGAACCTCTCAGAACACAGCACCAGGCTAAAGCCCAGTAACACCTTTCTTCTCCTCTGAGCTCTGCTACGGGGCGAGATTTACTGGAACCTGCAGTGTAAGGCTTAAAAGATTTATCAGACAAGGAGAGGACCTGCAATTACCAACAAATACACACACACACACACACACACACACACACACACACACACATCCGCGCGCGGGGGTAGTCAGTGGTCAGTGGTGGATGACTACTGGGAAATCATCAAAATGGAATCCCAGTCCTCATGGTCAGAGTGAATCCCCCAAGAGTATGGGGCGCCAAGAAGAAGAAATCAACAATCTGTTGAGATGAAAGCAAGACACACAGCAGACAAAGCACACAGACGGAGAGGCAGGACTATTCCCATGGTGACCACTAGCAACGAGAGACAGTCAGAGAGAGTGTGCGAGCGAGACTCCTCTGCTGTCTCTCAGGTACAGTACAGTCTGACACTCAGTCATGAATACATAGGTATGACGAGAACAAATGAAATGGAAATAAGCAGAATTTCCTTTGTTTCAGTGCAAACTCACGCTCCCCTCACCATACCTCATTTTTCACAGCAGGGAGAGGCAAGGTTTGCCCATCAATCCCTCCCCAAGGAGCAGCAGGAGAAACGGCCTCAAGAACGCCAGCCATAAATTCAGTTGGTGAGCAGACCCTTTATGGACCAGGTGTGGGCATAAATTTACTCTAATATAAAGGCTGCAGCAATGCATGCTGGGAAACGTGGGTTGCCATCCACGACCAGGGACAATTATGGCATGAGTTTATTTATAGGATGGATTATGCACTAGAGACTATTAATTATGTTGAATGTTTGCCAAATCAGTGACTTTGATCTGGCAGAAGAAGGCATGGAATGTGGTCTGCACACACACACACACACACACACACACACACACACACACACACACACACACAAACACACACACACACAAACACCCAGGCGTGTGTCACAGCTAGAATCCTTTCAGCTCCCCTATGCAAGCATGCGCCAAGAGCTGTTAATCTGTTGCCTTTCATGGGTAATTACGAATGGATTTATTGGCCTGATCTGACAGCAGGACTCTTCAAAGCCCATCTTCATTGCTTTGGAGGAGAGAGACCACTGGAGCGTACGTGTCCTCCTGAGGTGGGATTACGGTCCGTGCGGAAGGAGAACTTCTACCGCAGAACCACACATCCTCCATAAATGAGCACTCACTACACACACAACTACACGTCTTTAGGTCCTGTGGTCTCTTCCAGTCCCAGAGCTCTTCCTCAGCCAGCCTCTCCCCTCCCTGACCACCCCAGGGCCTGGACAGAAGTGCGAATCGTTCTATTAAGTCTTTAAAAAAGGGAGCAGCCTTCGTTATGAGCTGAGGTCAGACCTCCGTAACGAGCAGACAGGTGATTGATCCCCCCCCACACACAACCCTCCCCCCTCCACCTCCACAGGACATGTTTAATTAAAAGCGACTAATCAGGGAAGGGCTGGTGGTGCTTGATAAAGCAGCCAGGCAAGACTCTCTGAGGCTGGATCTTCCCTCGCCACCCTCCCCTATCTACCACCGCGCAGGGTCCACGAGCGCCTGATCCTAAATCAGCCCTCGACAGCTCTATCTGCGCGCGGAGCTGTGTAGTAACACGCGGATGTGGTGTTACGGAGTGAACCTGTCAGTTCTAATGGCTCCCAGATCACCACCTAATATGCAAACGCATAAACACTGCGTGGGCGGAGACAGTTACTGTGCTCAGAACTAGCTGGACTGGTGTGTCTGCCTCTAACATACATGCCGCCTTCATGGAAGTAAATCTGGAGTCTTTGACACCCTGCATTAATGGCAAGTGTCTCTCGCTGTGTTTCCTGGTGGTGGGTTGGTTATTAATGGGTGGAGTATTGAGGATAGCTGGATCCTGCTCACTGTAATGCGCTCCTCCCTGTCGTCAATGTTCGCTCCATCCTTCCTCCAGGAGATGGTGGGCTCAGGGTGACCGCGGGGGGGCTGGCACTCCAGCACGGCTGGCTCGCCCTCCGCTACCATCACATCAGCGGGGTTCTGACGGAAGTCATCGCGCAGGACTGCAGAGAGAAAGGGGGGGAGAGAAGAGGAGAGAGAGAGGGAGAGAGGAGGAGAGAGAGAGGGAGAGAGGAGGAGAGAGAGAGGGAGAGAGGAGGAGAGAGAGAGTAGGAGGGGGAGGGGGAAAGAAGGGAATTGCAGGGGTTAATGAGCAGTATGTGGACACTGTACATGGACACTGATGGTATGTAGAGATCTCTTTTACAACATAAGTTTCTTTGTTCTGGTGGCTGGACACACTCACACACACACCTACACACACACACACACACACTCACACACACACACATCCTTGGGGAACTGGTGTGTCAGATCAGTACAAAGGTGGAAATGGACAAACGTGGACAAAAGACGCAGGGTTCACCCGAGGTCAACTGGGTGGAGGTCGACTAGGCGGAGTCCCCCCTGTCGCGCTTGGCTACACTTCCATCACGAGAGATGGAGAGAGTCACCAGCGCACTCATCACGCAACAGCAAACTAAGAGTTGGTGAGAGGTCAATCGCATCAGCTGAATGGTGAGGAGATGAGATTGAATCAACTCCAGCTCTGGGAGGGGTGGGGGGGTGGGGCAGTGTGAAACTGGCAGCACACCTCCCCATGACCACCTCCCCTCTCCCTTCTGTCCAATTTAACTTCTGTGACCACCTACATCTCTCTCTCTCTCTCTCTCTCTCTCTCTCTCAGACTGCTACCTTCTCGACATGCACAGGTAAATTGACATCACAGTCAGGTTTGCAGTCCTCCAGCAGCTCGGTACAACATGCGTCAAGACCAATCAGCCAAGCTCCTTGGTTACCGCTTCCCTGCCTAGTATGTTCTGGTCAAACGTGCGAGCAGGGAGATATACCGATGTCTCTGTACAGTCGTTACGCCGATCCAACGCACCTCCAGAAGGCTCAACGGCAATTAGCTGAACACGAGTCAATAGATCAGAGGGTAATAACGATGCCACTAATCAAAAAATATGACGTTGTGAACAGTGTGGCTGAGGGAGGTTTTGTCTTCTTTCATTTCCCATGATCCTGAGGGACTCCAGATGAATGGAGATAGCCAGACCCTGTGGCGGGTTTCACAGACATATTTCAAATTTTGGTTTGCTAAGAACAAAACGGAGAGAACCACCAATCAGACGGCAAGTGTGCAATTTCATTATACCCATATGCCTGTGCTCGAAAGACTCTTTAAACACAAATGTTCCGTAAAGATCACATCTACAGGTACCTGCGGTGTGTAATTCACTGAATTATAACTGACGTCACAGAGAGCGTCTGTGTCTGAAGCGCCTCGAGAGGCCCGAGCTGAAAAAGATGATTTCATTTTGACCCTTTTCATTAAATCAGCGAGCTGAAGAGTCGATAATCATATTCCCAACTGTTGGAATGTGCGGTCCGCTCTTGGGAGAGGGAGCCGTTACAAATCCCACCCTTGGTGAGCCCCATTCCCCCCGGC
>JAOXYF010000015.1:6608252-6628689 GCA_028565775.1 Sternarchorhynchus goeldii | reverse complement strand
TGTTATGTGTACTGACTGATGTGTGTACTGTTATGTGTACTGACTGATGTGTGTACTGTTATGTGTACTGACTGATGAACCAAACATTTCAGTGCAAACTGGTCTTTAAACACATTCTTTTAACACATTGAGGACAGTAGGATTCACTGAAAACCATTTCAAATGTGGTCAAATTTGTGTTAAACATGAAAATCAATTACTTAAATTCTCAACTTGATCACGTTTTTGAAATTTCAGTGTTCAAGAACATGAAATATAAATTCCATGTCACGTTCCCTACGTAACCAATGAACACACTGTATCCAATCAGTCTGTGTTTACTGGAGACTTTCAGTGTTGTGAATACGGGCACAGTACTTTTGTAATGTGAATCATGCTAATTTAGCGTTTAGATTTATTTCAGGGTTGTGTTGCAGTACGCCTGCAAAAGACAAATTACAATGATTCTTTCAATCCAACTAATAAAGTCCATCTTAGGTGGCAGAGAGAGAGTGAGAGGAAAGAGAGAATGTTAAAGAGAGAGTGCGAAAGAGAGAGGAAAAAGAAACAAACAAGGAGAGAAAGAGAATGAAACACACACACACACACACACACACACACACAGAAGGAGAGAGAGAGAGAGAGAGAGAAAGTGATTAATTTGCTTTAGCTGCTACTTCTTAGTGCCTTAAACTAGGACAAGGTCCATCCTGCAGATATTACCCACTTGGGTGAAAGCTAGACCATCCCAGCCCAGACCGTGTTAGAAATGCTGTGATGTCGACAGACAAGTAATATAGGCACCATTTGTTTGATTTCTTAAGTTCATGCATTCTCAAGACTGGGATGTGTGTAGCCTACAGTGTTGCTTACTGAGTGGTAGTGGAATCTGGCTCACGAGATCCTGATATTGGACTGAAGTGCAGTGAGCACCTCACTGGTTGCCACAACAACCGTTGCTGATTGCTGGCTAAAAGTCACAGGGGATCAGACAGTGGTTACACATCTTTCTCTTTCTTTCTTTCTTTCTCTCTCTCCCTCTCTCTCTCTCTCTCTCTCTCACACACACACACACACAAACACACAATGTCCTCAGTGTTCTTCAATACTAAAGAAATTGTAGCTGGGTTTATTGGTTTTTCAGCACCATGGACAGCGCATGCTGTCTAGCTGTGCCCTTTCTGAACTCTAAATTCAAGTGGCTCTGGCCAGGTGTTTACAGAATTTTTCTGTGAAGGTCTCTATATCATGGTGATTTTCTTTTCTTTGGCTGCCTTGTTGTACTCAAATGTATGTCTGGAACACCTGAAACATCTGTACCAGGGTCTCAGTGGAAAAATTATCTTTAAGTAATAAATATCACAGAAATACAGCTAAAGCCAATCGCATAAATAAACCGTCCAAATGATTGAGATCCCTCAGGACCCTCACCATTCCCCAAGTCCTATCAGCAGATAAACATGTCCTGATGTACAGTCATTAATAGCCTTAACAGTTTTAAGTTCCTGCAAACCAGGGATCCCATCAGTCAAGCTCAGGTTGGAAGGCAGACGCCCGCAGGCAGGTTTGTCTCATTGCCACCATCGTCCCACTGTGACAGTAAACAGCGTGAAAAGTAAAGTAACACACATCATGCCCACCTAGCTGTGCCAAGAGCCTAGCAAAGCGTCTAAACACACACACACACACACGGAGGGTCCGTCTGCCCCAGGCCCACTCGCTCACGCCCAGCTATGTCAAACGAGAGGAACCCAGTCCAGCTCTCTGTTATCTGCTGCAGGTTTTAGGATTCAGGCATGTTTCAGCTCTGCGCAGTGCAGTGGACCCATCGAGTCTGTCCAACCCTGCTTGAGTCAAATCAGAGCAGGGAAATGGACTGTAGCTGTCACTAGCTCTACTGCTGCTTGCACCGTGGCTGGGAGCAGGGCGCAGACGCTGAACGCTGCTGCTGTGGGTCCGATTACAAACGAGAGGCGAAGGGCAGTGGGGCTGTAGGGGCAGAACAGGGGACCCCCTCCACGAACCACAGCGGGCGAGCGAAGCACGTGCCACGTGAGCCCTGGCTGCAACACAAGGTGTTTCGACTGATAAATAATCAGACAGTCGGTGAGGCTAATCAGATACAAACGTGGAGATGGAGGGGGAGGGGTCTCGAGTGGAGCCTGGAGCTCCTGATGAGAGGAGATTTTATCTCTGCTCATGCCAACGCCCTGTGACCTGTGACCTGTGCCCTGCTGGTGTGCGCTGATGATGCTCACACAGAGGAGACACAGACACTGACCACTGATGCTATAACTCTGGTTACAAACGAGCAGCGCAGGTCAAGTGTAGCTTTAACCTCAGAAACAAAAGGATCTTTGGAATTTTTCACGTTTCCTCATGAGAGCCAATAAATGTCAGAAGTGAAAACAAAGCACACATTCATGCGGGCAAGATATGAGTGGACTGAGCCAGGGCAGGAGTTCAGTGCTACTCTGGACTTTAACAGGACGGCAGGAAAGCCCAGTCACCCATCCGTGAACATTCGGACAGAGGCTCTTACAAATATGTGTGTTCTGGAGTCTTCCACTCTTTTCCCCTCCTCTCCACATTGGTCTTCTTCGCACGCCGGTCTCTCCTCCTTCTCATCTCTCCCCCTCTTCACATGCACCTCATTACCTGTCAGGCCCACTCCTCTTCATTCCTGCCCTTCTCCCAGGGGCACAACACCTCACTCTCATGCTATTACACACCACCTCTCTCACACACCACCTCTCTCACACACACACACACACACACACCCACCCTCTCATACCACCTCTCACACATACTCTCACACAACCTCAACTAACCTTTACCACTTCAACTAACCTTCTCGGCTACTTCTTCCAAGTTTTTATCCACAGCTCAACTTTACACCAACAGACCAGAAACTGGTGACTTTATATGTCCTTGTAAATGCCTCACTATCATGCTATTATACACCACCTCTCACACACACACACCACCTCTCACACACACACCACCTCTCACACACACCACCTCTCGCGCACTCCCACATACACACTCCATCTCACACACTTGCTCAACCTCTTTCATCACTCTCACACCTTTTCTTTTCTCATTCTCATCCTCTTTTACTGAAGTTCTGCCCCCTCCAGTCTCCTCTTGCCCTGCACTACTATCTCTCTCTCTCTCTCTCTCTCTCTCTTTCTTCTACAGGGGTCATGCTGCCATATCTCCAACATCAGCTCATTAATGGTCTACCTGGGGACTGTCTCTACCACTTCAACTAACCTTCTCAGCTACTTCTTCCAAGTTTTTATTCCCAGCTCAGCTTTACACCAACAGACCAGAAACTGGTGAGTTTATATGTTTATAAATGCTGGACAGTTTCTCTTCCTTTTGTGGTACTGCATTACAACAGGAACATGAGTTTACCCTGTTTTAGTTGAATTTCTAAGATGTGCAAAATGTCTTGATGTTCTTGTTACACGTTTGGTATTTGCTTGTCCTTGTATAAAAGTTCATCTTTTCCTATTTTCTATTTTTGTATAGATTTATTCCATTTTTTGTTGCTCTCAGAAGAAAGCTGTCTTCATGGTCTTAGGGCAGTCCTTATCCTACATGATAATGTGAGTGTATATATCCTTTCCCTCCCTGATCCATCCCAACCAGCTACTAAGCACTGCCCCCTACTGGGCCGGAGCCGGGGCCACCTGCCACACCTCCCTCCCAACGTGCAGTCCAGGCACCTTACTCTGATTCCAGCCCATAATTTCAGACCCGCGTGATAGGTCGAGCCCCGTCTGTAATTTTCCAAAGGGTTTGAGATATAATTAGAATGCATATGAGGGGGTTACATCAGACAGCTAAAATGAAATTAGACCGGGGGTAAGAAAAGGAATTTTGTGAGGGGAATAATGAAGGAATAGACTCTGTGCATTGGGATTTATTCATTCTCTGTTACTGGATTAAGTGGCAGTGATTACAGGGAGGGGGGCTTGATTCTGGCACCTGCCTTGAGCAGCTAGGTGGCAGTGGGTGAAGGAGAGCCTGGCGTTTCCAGGGGCATGGAGGAGGCCCTGGTGCAGCCTCCACCCACTACACACCACCCAACCCCGTGGCCGCTGATGCAGAGATGCTGATGAGGAACTGGACCACAGCCGGGCCAAAGGCCGAGCATCGATTCCAGCCTTATCAATTCAGCGCCTTCATTCCAGGTGCGCGGGGCTTTTCTGCAGAGCCGATACAAAGGCGGGGGCCGCGAGTGATTGCTAATCAATGACGAGCACGCTAAGCTGCGCCCTGATCCCCACACAAACATGAGAATCGAATTGTTCATCTGTGTGTGTGTGTGTGTGTGTGCGCGCGTGTGTGTTTAGTGTTCAAAAAGATGGTTGTGTGTGAAAGATTGAAGTTACAGGTGAATGCAGAAGAGACAGAGACTAATGCCTCTAGTGAAGGGCTGCTCATGTCAGATCAAGATGGCAACAAAAGACGATCTGATTGGCCTGCTGCTGACCACAGGCATGAAGAGCACATTTCTCAGCATCAAATAGGCACCAGCTGTTCTGCCAGCTGGATTCAGCTCTCTATCTTCCATTAATTGATGGCGACCGAGTCCGGTTTGAGACCATTGTCGCAATTCCCGCACTCTCCCCAAAGCACGAACCACCGCTCGGAGTGCGGAGGGAATAGATGTACTGGTGCACATGCTGTATCTTCAGTGTGGTCACACGTGAGTGGACGACTGAGCGTCTGTCGGAGGGGAAAATGGAGGCCATGGTTCTCCAGGAATGACATGTCATTTACAGGAAGATTAATGACCCGACTTGGTGTAGCTGCGCCTTTGAAAAGCCACGAAGGTCCCTGGCCTCTGATCGAAAAAAGCCCCAGACTGTGTGTCTAATTCAAGCGACCAATCGGTGGCGGAGGCCGGAGTCTGGCTCCACCTCCTCTCTTGCATGTTGCCTGCCACAGTGGCAAGGGGGCAGCGGGAGAATACAGCACATGAATATATTCAACATCACACATGGAGCGTCCTGCAGAGTTTGGAAGTGGAAGTGCATGGGAAACAGAACAGCAGCTGCAGGTTTGTGTGTGTATATTTACATATGTGTGTGTGTGTGTGTGTGTGTGTGTGTGTGTGTGTGTATGTATCACCATCGATGTTTAGTCAGTTTGCTTTGCATACAAATTAGGAGAAACTGCGGAGAAAATGGACAAACAAAGAAGGAGAGAGAGAGAGAGAGAGAGAGAGAGAGAGAGAAAGACAGGGAAAGAGAGAAAGAAAGAGAAAAGGAGAGCAGGTAAAGAAAGGCCCGTTTGCACAGTGGACAAGATAATGACCTCACATTCCCCGTGTCATCCTGACACCTCTCGTGTGTGTGTGTGCGTGTGTGTGTGTGTGTGTTCTTTGTCTTTGTTTTCTGTCACCATATCTATTCTATTTCCGTCACCCTGACAGAGCAAATTCTAAACTCAAACTCAACACGTGTGAATCGTCAGCACCGCTCCACGCTCACGCCGACAGCCCCGCGGGGGGCTCGCCGCGCGCCAGCCCGAGGTGGCAGTAATCAGCAGGCGCCCTAGAAGAAACGGAGGATGAACGTGACGGGGAGCTGCTGAAGACCGACAGATCGCCGTGGTGATGAACTCCAGCGTGACACGCCCTCCCCACGCCAGTTGGAACCACTGAATTAAATGCGTGCCTCAGGTGTGCTTGTGTACTGTGTGTGTAACTGTGGTTTAAGCTTAGGGTATGACTTATGTTTTATGTCTAACTTTAGGATTCTCACACACACACACACACACACACACTTCTGTTCTCGTCCTCACAAAGCTGGTCATCTTTGTGCTCAGTCAACTCACCAGCTTCACAGCAGCCTCTGAGCTCTTGGGCAGGCTACACTGTTCAGTTTCGAAATGTAGCCATGACCGGGCGACGAGTGTACGAGTGGAATCGTGGGACCATCGAGTACAGTTGTAAATATACCAAAACTAAGCAACCCAACCATGCATGTGTTGAACCCTCAGGCATGGAAGGACTCTTTAGGCAAACTCAGTGTGCGTGTGCGTGTGCGTGTGTGTGTGTGTGTGTGTGTGTGTGGAGAGGCCAAGTGTGTGAGGAGAGGTCAAATGTGTGTGTGCATGCAGCTCAGCAGCTGTGGTCATTTAGGAGGGTCAGAGCTCATTCTGAGGAACCATTGTATGGGGTGAACAGCTACCTGACTGGTGATCAGTGCTCAGAATTCATGATTAACACATTGCAGTGTTGCAAAGATGCGTGCAAATATGTCTGAACAGCTCTGTCACTCTCTCTCTCCCTCATGCGCACTCTCTAATGTGCACTCTCTAATGTGCACTCCCTCATGCACACACACTAATATTCACTCTCTAATATTCTCTATCTTGGTGTCTCTCTCTTTCTTTCTAGTTCGCTTGTTCACGTTCTCTCTTACTATTGATCTTTCTGGGTTCCTCTGCCAGTCTCTCTGGCGAATACCTTTTACCCAGTCCTCTTGTCTGAAGCTCCGTCCCTCCATCTAAGCTAAGACCATCTATTCAGAATCATTACCAGTTTAGTCATGGTCTAAACTTGGGCTAAAGTTCACTGTTTTTAAAGTGACTGTCAGAAACATCACTCCACTAAGTATTACAGAAACTAAATTTGTGGGAATTCATAGAATGTGGTCAAATTACATATTAACCACATAAGATAATATTTTATAACGTCATCTTCAACACTGACATGTCCATTTACGTGTAGGTTTTAAGCTCACAGGAGTTCAGCTTGCAAATCATAAGCATGATAAGTGCATTTCCATCTGTGAGAAGTACAGATCATGTGTTATCCATGCTTGTAAACATAGTATGTGATGAGTACTACTAATTAATTTAGATCTTTCTTGCTCTTGTTGTTACCATTCATTCACACACACACACACACACACACACACACACACACACACACACACACACACACACAGGGCAGTCACCACCATCTTCCCACTCTTCCACCCACACTTGATCGTCCATCTGCTGGGAGCTGCTGCTCCTTCACTCCAGTAGGTTACAGTACACAACCAGAGAGTCTCTTCATCTCCTTCAGCAGATACCCAGGCCTGAAGAAACCCAGCGAGACGATCAAATCAACACACTTCACACACGTTTTTTCTGCCAGGTGAGTTCGAAAGAGCCGTGCCGAGCCCAGAGCAGGTCAGTCCGGTTCGAAATGTCTTCCAACCTAACAGATGGCAAGAGTCGTCCGAGATGGCACACCACGTGCACACGCACAGTGTTCTGGAACAACAGAAACGATGGTTTATTCAGACGTGTCCCACAGCAGCAACGCAGAAGCTGGGAACGGAAGCGATGCAGTTGGTTGGTGTGGACTGCATGGTTTAACTCTCAGGACAAATCCAAGGACAAATAAATATCAGTTTGTTTATTTATTTATTTATTTATTATTATGATTATTATGATTATTATTAAGTGCTTATACAAAACCATTTGTTTTCAATTTCATTTTCCACATAAACAAGCGCGCACACACACACACACACACACACACACACACACACACACACACACACACACTCGTTGGTGATGCATGCCGCTGGGTGTTATCGGTGATCATCATCTCCTTACCCACGGTGCCAGAGGAAGTGCAAAAGCATGAATGAAACCAAAAGTTGAAGCAATGCCAGTCAGCCATGCTTAGCAGGGTCAGGTACATTTGTAACTACAATGTTATCGAGGAAGCTCCTCACCCTGCGGTGAACGTGAAGATGGTGCCGATTACTCAGGGAGGGCTGGAGGCACCATGGGAAATGAAGTCAGTTCAGTGCATAGGTTTGATCAGATAGAAGACATATCACTCTTGTGCTCACTCATAACCCCAGGTTATCTACACACGGCGATATCTCATGAAGGGCAGTTCATCAGCTCTTGCATTTCCTGCAGCGATTCATGAAAACCAGCTGAGTAAACCAGGCTCTTGGGGAAACGGGCCGCTTTAGACCAGACCACGTGCAAATCTGTAGATTGAAATAGAGATGATATCTGAAGCAATGCAGGACAAAACCATTGCTTCCAACAGAAAATGAACTATATAACAGAAACCCTGTCAGTAAACTAGTTTATGAACATAATTCATGCATCTGTTCAGGGGTTGGGGGAGACACACAGGCAAAGAAGCGATATATAAAATGATCACGAGCTCAGGTAGCCACAGCGCCAACTCCTACACCACATACACGCAGGAACGAGGCACTAACCCAGCTAATTAAAGACATCTGTGCTAACACACAAGCTCTTGATTAAGCACCTCTAATAACGGTGTATCCATTACATGGATAATGGACGGTCCGATGCCACTGCCAGACCAACCTGCTTTAGCTTAGAGAAATCAAAAGGCATAAACCAAAGTTTTCAGTAAGAACTTAATAAGATATCGACCTCCTCTCTGCCAGCTACTGATGCATGAACAACATTCTCTGGCAGACGTTACCTTAAGCCTCTGCTGATTATATCCAAAACATATTGACATTTGAGCAAACTCTCAATTATATAATAGTGTTACTACCAGTTTGTATCCATAACAAGGGATTTGAACATTATTAAAAATCAAGTTGAGAGATGTAAGCTCTGCTGTATAAGGGTTCCTAGTTACACAGACATTGCTCAATTTCTTCTCAACTCATTTCAGATATTCCAGCTTAGTGTTGTGATTCATGTAAAACAAGGAAGGTCAAAGCAGCTCAGGTTTGAGGCATTTTACAGAATCAGCTGAAAATTACACCACGTACTTCAGTTTTAGAAAGTTCTAGTACTAATGCACTGAGGTCCATGTTACTTGAGTCAGTATCAACTAAGCGTTGTTGTCACGGTAACCACCCTCGACTCCTCTCCTCGTCATGTGTGTAGGTACGTGCGTGTGTGTTCGTTTCCGTGTTTGGCGTTGTGTTGTGCATTGTTTTGTTATTCGTACGTGATCATTTGTATCACCTGTGTCTTTGTACCACTTGTTAGTCTGCGTTTATATAAGTGTGTTCCTCATCAGACTCCAAACCCTCCTGTATGTTGGTGCAGTCTACACTCTTGACATATCTCCATCACAGGCTGTGTCTGAAGTAACCAGCATCCTGGTAGATCCTCCATCTAGTGAGGAGGAGAAGGGGTGACTGAGGCTGCTGGTAACGAGGAGAAGAGTCTAATGGAGGAAGGGGGGGAGGAGGTGCCTGCCAGATCCTCGGATGCTGAGATAGAGGTTGATGAGGACGGGTTGCTCCCAGAGCATCTCCCCACGGACTGTGGGCACGGGCAAAAACCAGCGCACATCGCCTGGAGGCCAGCTCACGACACCCAGGGGCCAGCGCACGACACCCAGGGGACACCACACTCCAGCGGTCTGATCCCAGTCCTAGGGCTGGGCGACCATGTTGCAAGCCAGAGCTCTCCCATAAGCACAGGAACTCTGCCGGGGAGGCCGCCTATGTGTGTGCCAGGAACTTTAAGTGTGTGTGTTTCCCAATGTCTTTGTTGGTGTTTGTCGACTCGTGTGCGGTTTTGTTCGTCATAATAAGAAATAAATGTTTGTCTGTGCAAATTTCCGCTCGGCAACCTGCCTCACTTATTTAAGCTCCACGCTGATGCAGTCAAAAATAAACAGTGCTGTGTTACCAATCACCTACTTCCTTTTAAATGGTGAGTTTAAAACAATAAATACAGAAAGGTATGTGAACAATGAGAAAATATATACGTTACATTTCATACATGGATTTCTGATGGGAAATTTGTAGTTTTTTTTCCTCATTAATATAATGTTGAACAATAACCATGAACTAAGCAAAGTTTCATATTCATTTGTGTTAAATGACAAAATGTAAGTCGCTCTTCCCACGGGCCGCTGAAGTCTGGACCCTGCTGTAGCCGTCATGGTAAAACTCCAAACGCCAAACTCCTTTTTACTTCTGTTACAGCCTGAGGTCCCCTGGAAGCTCGAGTCCCTCTACTCAGTCCTACTTTGTACCTTCCTATTACTGCATCATCACTGGGAGGTTTGCCAAGGCACGCAGAGACACTAGTTGAAGCTGGTCTCCAGAGCAGAATAAACTCAGACCCGTAGAAGTCAGAGAGGACTCTGCATCCGCAGATCCAGGCTTTCCCTGCATCGGCTCAAACGCTTCTTTTCTTATTTAGCTGTATAAATGATACTTCAGACAGAACCGTTAAGGCTTCAAGCACATCAGAAAGTCTTGCAGCAGAAAGGTCGGTTTTGCTCATGGAGCTAAAACTACATCAGGCAGTGGATTATGACAAACAAGACAAAAAGTGAGTGTTGTTCATGTTCAGTGGAAAATAGCTATTGAAGAAAGGCTAGAACATAGAAGTTAATAGAAGTTAATACAACAGTTCATACACAATCATTTTCACAGGAGAAACTTTAGGAGCAAACTGTTCAGCGATGGAGAAACTGTGCAAATATTTCCAGCAGCTCAAACTCAAATAATGATCCGTTTGATTATGCAATGTCCACCCTGCTCTCACCTGACAGCCAATGAGAGCAGGGAATATTAAAATAGAAAATCAATACAAAATCAATACAAAAATCAAAGAATATTAACATAGAAAATCCATACAAATCAATACAAAATCAAAGAATATTAACATAGAAAATCAATACAAATCAAGGGATATTAACATATAAAATCAATACCCACAAAATTACCTTTACAGTGTAGAAAATAACAGGGTAGTAAACACAGAACAAAAATGTCTTTCAAAGAGCAGAGGAAACTGTTAAATGTAAAATAAAGTCAAATATAGAACATGCTTTCATAAAATACGGAAGTAAAATCCGGAAGATGGATGGCTTACAGCTCTCCGTTTCTCTCTCGCTGCGGCAGACCATCGATGCTGAGGGCAGTGACCCTGCACTACCTGAAGTTGGCCTCTCATTTAACCGCTACTTCAGACATACACTTCAGGTTCAGCTCATTACTGCTGCAGTACTAAGGGTTCGATTTACCTGGTACTTACCTGAATCTACAAAGGGTGCAGTGTTTACAGATATGTGTCCATGTGCCCTACTAATTAGTTGTCCTTGCTTTTTTCCCCCCTTGTTTTGTTTGTTTTGGGGGTTTGGCCAGAGGAGGGGTGGTTCATTAATTATGTCATGTTGTGCAATGCAGGGTGGACAGTGTCCAGCTAACAATACAGCTGTTGTTCTAGCGCATTATTAAAAGTCAGCAAGCCTATCAAAAACAAGAACGCATGCTCAAGATGTTGATATGCAAAACAGGAATATGCACTGCAAAAAAATGCCCAAAATAATTACACAAACAATAATTTTCATGATTTAAACTCAATTAAACTCAAAGTTGAAGTCTTTGACACTAAAATATCACAAGAATCTTTGCTTTAGGTTATTACAAAGATATATACAAGACTGCAAAGCTATATAAAGGTTATTCTTGTTTATCAGGTTTTTTTCTCATTATATGAAGCAAACAATAGCTCTAAAAAAATCAATAATCAATACTGAGAAAACTAGTATGCCGATTAAGAATGCATACTCAGTCATTCAGTATACGTGCACAAGCCAAACATAGTTACAGTTTAGTCTTGATGCATATCACTCAGTAATGAGTATATAAAATGTTCATAGTCAAAAAGAATTTCGAAAACATGCATGCATTAGTCCATGTATAAACCAATATACTTAAAACATGTTTGCATAATAAAATCAATGACGAAAGTAAGGGATAAAACGTTAGCATAGAAAAAATATTCATGAAATTATTAAAAATGTACATATTTAGTTTGTTATTAGAGACAGATAAAGATAATATTCCTCCTTCATAAATATGAAAGCACTACCAGTATATGTTCATTTATATATACACACACGTCCTATGTGAGAAGTTGAAGCATGACTTAACCCACTTAACATCACTCAACACACCCTTCTCAGTTTAGTGATGACCCATCACAAACACATTCACAACACCATCTGGATGAAGATCCCAAGTTTAAACACTTAGTCTTAATTGAATTCATTCTTGGTGCTCAGCACTCCTTCATTACACATCACCACTACATTACACACTTTCTGCTCCTTCTTATCTGGTAGGAACTTTGTACTTTCCTCAATGCCCTGCAACGCAGCTCCGTTCAAGTTCTTTCAAGTTTATATTCATTTGATTTATTCCGTCACCTATTCACACGCCGTTTTACTCGTGCAGTTTCACCACGTTACAGAACAGGGTACCGATTTTGAATCCATCAAATTACTGCACAAGTCATTATGTCTTTTAGCGAATGGACTAAGAGAGACAACCAAATCCATATCTGTTCAGTACAGCAGCGGTGGGTGCGGCAGCTATTGTTGCCCTTTGCAGACGTCCTGTACTGGGATGTGACTGGCCTAAAGCAGCAGGATGACAATTAATGAGACCAGCAGTCAGTTAGTGTGGGACAAATGATTCCAGCCTCAAAGGCCTTGAGCAGGAACGCGATTTCTGTCTCCGTCCAATGGCTGACCTCCATGTGAGCCAGAGATAAAAGCCCATTCACACTCTGCCTGTGACAGATGCGGTAATTACCTTCATCGCAGAGATGTGTGTGTGTGTGTGTGTGTGTGTGTGTGTGTGTGTGCGCGCGCGTGTGTGCGCGCGCATGTGCTTATTATATGATATCCAGCCCACTTCTCTCAATCAATGCTCAGACATCGCTGGAGTTGGGCCGTGTGTGTGTGCAAACGTTTGTGTGTGTTCACACCTGCGTGTGATTTTTTAATTAGGCATTAGCCGTAATTTCATATTTCATTAGGAGAAGCAGCGGATGGAGCTGAATGGAGTAGTTATCTCTAGCAACGGGCTCATTTGGACAGCACTGCGGCGGGGGAACGGGTCTCGGAGCAGAACACGACGGCCGAGCTGATCTGTCCTGTCGCGTCGCTGTCAGGACAGTGAGTAGATGCAGCCTGCCAGCACACCGCGTGCATCAGAGAAATCCTACAGTCACTTCAGCTCATCCGAGCTCAACAAAACCACTAGAGCTCCAAGGAGATTGGAGCGAGAGAAAACGCAGTAGGGAAGGAATGTTATGGCCAGACTGGGCTGGATACAGCAAAGCACTGAACATGAAGCGTGGGGGTTATAACCTTCCACGAAGCCACGGCTCGGAGAACAAACCCAGGCAGGAGCAGAGATCGCACGTGTACGACAGGACAGAGGTCTGAAAGGAATGAGGCATTTCGGTCAAGAACCTGACTCTTAATTTAGAAGAGACTGTCCATCAGTCCATACAGAGAACGATGTAAAAGGATCGATGAATATATTGAATGAGGATACACTCTGAGCTAACGACAAAGTAAGTCAGTCTGGATAAGAGCGTCCGCTAAACACCTTAAACATAAACGTAAACGTAAATGAAAATGAATAACTGCAGTCAAATGACTATTATAGTAATCAGTGGCCCTGCCTCTTGGCTCTGGGTTTAGATGTATGAAGGGTCCTTTCTTTGAGCATTTTGCTGGGCTGGTTTCTTACCTGCGACAATGGACTCTTCCAGAAGCTCGGAGCCAGCCAATCCCAGCAGAGCAGTGACGGTGAACAGAGCGATGCCTGACCATGTGACCCACATGCTGCTTCACTGTCTCAGCATCCCCCTTCACTGCCTCCCTTCGTCAACCTGCAGGGGACACAAAATCAGGCTAATTATAGAAGTGCATCACAAGGATTGCAAGATCACACCTGTAGACATGTTTCAACTGAAACCAACCAACCAGAACGACGCAGATGACCCAACAGGTGTGTGGGCACAGCAGTAACACCATGACAAAGCGGTCGGGGGAAACAAATGGCCAGAATACTCCTTGAAGATCAAGCTTCTCCAAAAAACTATTGGGCCACAACCATTGCTCTGGACATAACGAGGCTCTCTGCCTTCTCCTAGAGACTGTTTGGGTACTATCTGGTCAGACACTGGTCAGGTTCTGGTCAGATATATTATCCACACGTAGATTCCTGCAGTACTGTAATGGCAAGTCATGAGAGGCTGAATTTCTTTTCACTCATGGTGTTCTTACTGCGGTGTTCTATAAAACCTTCCCTACAGTATTTTAAAGACCCATGGAGATGAATGACAACTTAATTCCACTAAAGCGCTCTGAAGCGCAATTTTAGAGTGTGAATGTGAATAAGTTAGTGGCAGAGAGTCCAGGCAGAGAGCAGAGATGGGGCTGGTAATAGACAGCAGAGGCAGGAAGATGGATAGAGCATGAAAAGAAGGGCCCACCCATTAGAGTAAAACTGGAGTCTAACGGTTTGCCTCTGATCTGATCTGGATGTGCTTTCCCTTCGAGCACAAAGGATATGCATTCACTTTCCATCTCTCCTTCTGCCTCTTTGTGTTTGTATGTGTGTGTGTGTGTGTGTGTGTGTGTGTGTGTGTGTAACAAAGAAGAGGGATATTCTAACAAATATTTATTAGTGTTCATTCAGAGACCTGAGACTTTGACACACATACACACACACACACACACACACTTCCCGTCGCAAGTTGACTCGGTGTTATAGCCCATTTCTCAGTTTGGTAAATTAGTTAGTGAGGATGATGTGACTGAAATGTGTGTGTCCACACTGTTCCGCAGAGCCCTGAACATGGTCCTGCAAACGAAAACAGCTCTGCTTGGCTTTAGTGTTCAGCCATCTGTGAAGCAAACTGCCTGGGCAGCCTCTCCTATAATCAAGCAGATCTCTCCAACACTACACCACACACACAAAATCACACACAAACACACACACAGAGGAGCTGCCTGGGGAACTGTTTTTCTTCACTATCGTCTTGGATGGAAACGCAGGCGGCAAGATGTTTGCTAATTTTCTAAGAAACAGGAATTTCTGGACATTTAACCTCTTTGGTCTGTGAGGAAGCGTAGAGTAAATGTCCCTGATATAAAATCATGTACACTGACTTCTCCCCGTCTTCAGCGTGTCCTTATACCAGTCCTGCTCATTCATTTAGAAACGTGTAGTAAAATATATAGTAAAAAGATTATCAAATCCAAGACAACGAAATCAACAGCAGGTATCATCAGAACAGCAGTATTTCTGATCTGTTAGGTAGAACACACTGATTTTGCAATATTTGATTTTTACTTTTTTTTGTCTGTGTAATGTTTAGAACCGTTGACACGTTCAGTAGGTGTGGCTGTGTCTCACTGTGACAATTTATATTAAACTCTCCTTTCCAACAAGTCACATTATAAATATTCCTTTTCACAAGTGTACAATTTACGTACAGTCGGCACATGAAAACAAGGACCCTTACAGAAAATACCTACTAGAAATACGTACAGCTCCTCACACACAGCAGCACACTCTATTGATTGCTTCACTCTATGAGGGGTGTTTTTGTCAGGAACATGTCCAAGAAGCCTCCTTCAGCCACGTCTCTCTTGCCAGAAGCAGAGCTAACCAACCCTTCCTGGAAAATGTCTAAATAAAACAATATAAAACGAGCTTTGATGTGTTTAATGTTTGTCTTGGAATCAGCCTCTATTGCCTTGTTATGTCTGTTGCTGTTAAATCATTGCCTATTATATTATGTTTCCCACTGCCGTTACACTGTGACCCCGAGGAATTCCACTCCCCTCGTTCTCCTGCCTGCGTGCGTGGCGGTGGATAGATGTGACAGTAAAGTGGACTTTGGATAATGATGCTTGCAGCTATAAAAAGTCAACGCACAAACTCTGTTCACCATCCAGGCAAGTTTTTTTCTTTCTACATAAGAGTTTATAATCTGTTTAAAAAGAGGGAGCAAGAGTGAGAGAGAGAGAGAGAGAGAGAGAGAGAGAGAGAGAGATAGAGTGAGTGAGAGAGAGAGAGAGATTTCTGGCCCCAGTTTTCTTTTAAGTCTCAAGGAACGGCCAATTGAAAAGAATAAAAAAAAACCAAAAAAAAAAACAAACACTCAGTAGTTTTTTTAAAGGCCTGGGCTTCATGGCCCTTATGACGAACCCCATTTCCATATAGGCAGTGTAAATATGGTGCAGCCGACAATATTTAGGGCTGAGTTTCTGGGAGCACATTAGTGCTTTTGCTACAGACAAGAAGATACTTCACTGTAAAATTCCCACTGGCGATGTAATTTAGTCCAAGACTTAACTGCGAGACCTACTGTGCTTGTGAAAAACCTGGCCGTAATGAATAAATTATGAACTGGTCACCCTAGCTGTAAAACAAAGGAAAACAACTGAGCAAAGAGTGTCAGAGCTGAGGCGCAGTTTATGAATGCAG
This sequence comes from Sternarchorhynchus goeldii, assembly GCA_028565775.1. Lineage (NCBI taxonomy): Eukaryota > Metazoa > Chordata > Actinopteri > Gymnotiformes > Apteronotidae > Sternarchorhynchus > Sternarchorhynchus goeldii. Next base: position 6,612,421 of record JAOXYF010000015.1, on the reverse strand, counting down.
AGAGAAAAGCAGGGAAAGAGAAGCTGGTGGTTCCTCTGGAGCAGATCTAGCCGAACCGTGGACCTAAATAGCCGTGGCCCTCAAAGGGATTTCTTCGTCTGTCTTTTAGTTGAGTGAAGGACTAGGCATCTTTGTGTGTCTGGTGCAGCCTCCCAGAAAGTGTGAAAGGAGCTCTGGTATTGTGTGTTATGAGTGTGGCGACATTGTGGGTAATTAGCTCCCGACAGCACCTGTCTGCAGCGAGGGGATGCAGTACATGAGCTGATTAAGCTTCCGAGCTTCTGCCTGGAGGAGAAGCTCTCTTTAGTCTCTTAATCCTTCCCTCTCTTTGATTTGCCCCCCCTCCAACCCCTTCCTAGCAGAGGGTTGGACCGGGAGCTGTTCAACTTTTGTCTACCGGAGCCAGCAGCAGTCCCTGCTCTGCCGGCAGACAGCAGCTCGATGAGACCAATCGCTCCATGCTCACGAAAACTCTCAAATATTCCTTTTTTGTTCACCTGATACATTTTGGTTTCTTTCTGCATTGTGGCAATTCAGTACTTCTGTTCTTTGTGCCATAAAGAAAAGACTCATAGACTCCATAGTCTCTCCTTGTCTTTGTGTTCCACAAATAACGGAGACAGAGATCAAAGAGCGAGGAGTTATGTTCTAGTCTGCTGGTTTTCTAACGGGTGGGGGTAGATACAGCGGTGCGGGACTGAAGAAGGGCGTGGTGTAGGTGGAGTATCCATGTGGGGGTAGATACAGTATCCATATGGTTTTGTGGCAGATTCCTGCAGAGCTTGTAGCCCAAGCACTGCTAAACACAGGAGGCTCTTCTAAAGGCAGTGAAGGTAACCATTAATAATTAATCCAAACTTACTGTAGTGTAGTACAATACAATTAACATGATATGATGTGGCAGATCAGTGAACTCATAATAATAATGTTTTCTCAACACTCTCAAACATTAAAACTGAAATGTATTTGCAATTTAATTTTACTTTGTGTGAAATGAATGATTTCTGAAAAGCTGCTTTGTGACAACACAAATAAAACAATCTGAATTTGACTTTATAGAACATTTTAGGACAGTGTAACAACAAAATTCACTGATAGTTATTGAAATATTGCTGTAAATATATTATTACATACCTAGGGTATAGTGCACACAGACTACATTACCCACAATACCTCATTACCATAATGGGATTAACCTTCTAGCACATTCATTTGATGACAATGAATTATGTCATATGCACCCTCACATTCAAGATACATCACTGATAGCATTGAGTCTCGTCTCGAAGTGCATGTTAACCCAGAACTGGGTATCAAAGAGAACTGCAGCACATATGGTGAGAATGAGTGAGCAAAGGCAGAACTGTGGACTGTCGTCGAAGCTGCATCCAATTAGAGATGACCAGGAACAGTGACTAGGGATAGTCGATGACTTCAAAGACAGACACACTGCAGTAAGAGTTAGCACAGCAAGTCATTATATCGGAGAAGAAAAGTAGACCGTCAACTATCAGAGGGTTAGTCTTGGGCAGGAGTGTGACGGCGAAAATACGAATATGACATAAAACAGTATGACGCAAACTGACACTCCAAAATAATAACAAAAAGACCACATTGCTAGAGATCACATTCTGTGAATGTTCTGAATGTCATTCACTATCACTGAAAGTTAAAGCAATAGCCCCTGAAAGAAGTGCATGTACAATTATAACATCATCATTTGTCTGTATCATGAGAGATTCACGTGGTTACAATTATAACATCACCATCATTTGTCTGTATCATGAGAGAGTCATGTGGTTACAATTAACTTGCGATTTCAACTAAGCGACATGGTGAATTATTGCAGACCACTTTTACACAAACAAAGCACCAAACTGCAAATGCTGGCTAAACTTCCTACTGAACTGAGAACTGAGGAAACAAGGCTGGATTCTGGTCATGATGAAGCCCCCTGTGACAAAGTCTGGATCTTTAATGATTATCTACAGAGCCATTCAACCAAAGCAAAGGTTGGCACTCACCTACAGACACATTAAATATTCTTTTTGTCTCTTTTGCAGTGCTTTGGAATCAGGCTTCAGCAAATGGAGAATGAGGTCCAGATAAGGGTAAAGGAGACAGCTGATTAGCCCCTTCAGGCAGTTCTTCTGACAGGAGGAAACTTCCCCTCTCCCCCTTTAACAGATTGCCAATATGAGGGAACAGATATGTGCAGGAGGGAGGAGGTGCAGATCAGAGCAGAGCTTCAGACCGTGAAGCATCAGTAAAGCAGGGTTTTCACTTCATTACGTTCTCTCTTCTTTACTCTCCCCCTCTCTCTCTCTCTCATTTCATTATCTCCCACTCTCTTTTTGTCTTTCTTATTGTCTCTCTTTCCCTTCCTGTCCTTTCTCTCTTCTAGTCTCTGTCTATTTCTCTCTCCATCTTCCTTGCTCTTTCAATTTCAGTCTCACTCTCATTCTCTCTCTCTCTCATTATCTTGCACTCTTTCTGTCTTTGTCATTCTCTCTCTCTCTCTCTCTCTCTCTCTCTCTCTCTCTCTCTCTCTCTCTCTCTCTTTTACTTGCTCCCACTAAGGATAAATCCACAGCAAGCAACACTTCTGCACTACATAAGAGGGAGAGAGGGAGGGAGGGAGGGAGAGAGTGGGAGAAAGAGAGGTGGAAATGGAAAGGGTGTTGAGCATGAAGCAGGTTCAGTGCCCACCACAGCAACACAACAACAGCCATTATCCTTGGAACAATCCCCTTCATTACTCAAACTATGATCAATGGCTCTCAGCTTGAAGGGCTGTTTGGTAAACAGGAGCCTCCAGCTCAGTAGTGGCAGTTACCCATGGTGCGGTCTGTGGTGGGGCAGATCTGTGCTGGGCTGTATCTGTGGTTGGGTGGGTTTGTGGTGGGGTGAATCTGTGGCACGATAGATCTGTGGCAGGACGAGTCTGTGGCAGGACGAGTCTGTGGCAGGACGAGTCTGTGGCGAGTTTTTTGCCCATGTGCCATACATTTCACTTTAGTTCTAGGTCTGATAACCTCATATAGCTCACAGTGACAATGTGTTCATGTAAAACCCAAGCTGACTATACTACTGTCAGTCCAAATACATATGTTCTATAAAAATATATTGAATTATAGCAGGTATTTTGTTTCTTATTCCTGTTTATTTATTTAATATCAGGTAGTTGTGCAGGTTTCTTTAGAGAACATCTGTCCTTCATATTTCTAAGGATATTCTGCAGAATCATCTTTCCCAGGTTGTTCCATGCACTGGTTATAGACTGGTTATAAATCCAATCATGTAAACCTGCACCAGTTTTTTTCCTCTGTAAAGCATTATTTTCTATAACAGTGAATTTGACAGGCATAACTCAGACCATGATGGAAGCAACGTTAGTGAGCACGACAGTCTGCAGGGCGCTTAGTCGGGCGTTCCAGTCTCTGCACGGTTCCCCAACAGAGCAGCCACACACAGCCTACATGTAGCTGGTTCAGAAGACTCATTAATACGACTGTTGGCTCACTGGATATGAATTCTGGCTTGTTAGTTTACAGACCTCATAGCACAAGCACTGGTATTGCGTTTACCACCAACCCTTAGGTACCTGAGATCATCAGTGCACAGCACACATTATCAGATCCATGCTAAGTAGCACTTTAACCTGCCTAGACTACAGAAAGGAGCCCTCAACCCTCTAAATCAGAGAGGAATATCAAACATGTTTGTGATGCTGAAATGGCCCACTGATTGACAGAATTAGCTGTCGTTTCAGAGTTAGAGCAGTGTGAAATAGGTTATTACGGTGAGGGAGACCAGAGGGGCAGAGTGTTAAGCGCGTGCTGTTGCGTGATTCCAAGGTGAGATGGACCGGGGGACGTAGCTCGTCTGTCTCCTGCGGAGCACGGCTGCGTTACTGAGCCTCGTCAGCACCGTCACGCCCCAAGAGGAGGGCGGGGGGAGAACGAGGGCGAGGGGAGTCACACCGACACATATTAAAATACAAAACCTCCCAGAGAGAGGCAGATGTACTTAGGCAGGTCTAGGAAAAGGCACGTGTGCATGTATGGCTTGGATGGTGCTTGCTTATGCATGCATGCATGCATACACACACACACACACACACACACACACACACACACACACACACACACACACACACACACACACAC
>JAOXYF010000015.1:6573094-6584904 GCA_028565775.1 Sternarchorhynchus goeldii | reverse complement strand
CGACTGTTCACTCTCTGCACCGTGCCGTTTGTCCGACTGTTCACTCTCTGCACCGTGCCGTTTGTCCGACTGTTCACTCTCTGCACCGTGCCGTTTGTCCGACTGTTCACGCTCTGCACCGTGCCGTTTGTCCGACTGTTCACTCTCTCTACTGTGCTGTTTGTCTGATTGTTCACTCTCTCTACTGTGCTGTGTTTATCTGGGTTGCCTTATCAATAGCCTGCAAACCTCCTGGGAAATAGGTGAGAAAAAGAATACTTCTGTAATTTAACAGACTTACACCCAAGAGCCATTCCGCATCAGACAAACTAATGAAAAAATAACCCCCCTGCCTCTCTCCAGACCACCACACTCTCTCTATTCACCAAACAGAATTTGTTTTCCTCGGTAGACAAAGTCACTCAATTGGTTCTCATCTTTATTGGAATGAATAGCCTCTTCACCAATTTGCAACCAATCTACCAGCGGCAATATCGAGGAAAGCCAATTATAAATTGAATACACTCCCTCATACCCAAGCAATGCAAAACAGCATTTCTGAAAGTGAGGGTTCATATTACAGTGTCATTTGTGGTTAACATGAAACCAATAGGCTGTGATGCACAAAGCTTTTACATTCCTCACCGTGGCAATCAAATGGGTCAGGTAAGTTAAACAATGCAAAGTCACTATGAATGCTGGAACTACATTGACTTCTTCCCTCAACTTTACAATCCTCTCTTGGTTTCATGGTCCTCCTAGTTTCAGGTCCTCCTAGAAATTCTGGCCTGGAGACACATATGGTTGACTGAACTTGTCATCAATAAACCATCGCAACCTTTCTCATTACACATGTAAGAATGCATGCCTGAAGAATGTGGCACATTTATTTTCATGACGTTTCCTGATTTGGATAACACTTGCAAAGAGCACTGACAAGATACAGAGTGGAAAAGATACAGAGGGAAAGAGAGAGAGAGAGAGAGAGAGAGAGAGAGACACACCTCACCAACGCCGTCAGCATTCCGTCATTTTCATTAACTGACGCAGTGGATCACTGGCCAAGCAATCAAATTCAATCCTATGAGGAATTCTTCATCAGGGAACACAACTGAATACAAAAATAAAGGGCAAGCAGGCGTAGAGCAGAGTTAGGCAGGCGAGCTGTCTCGAGGAGATCTCTTCTTGGTCAGGAAGAGCGTTACATAGTCCAAGTTAACTGTTCATATATCATCTCCCAATCGGGCCGTCAGAAGGCGACTGGCAAGAGCAACACAAAGCTTTTTCAATTAACCTGTCAGAGTCACAAATGGAAACTAATCAAACCTGCAAATCATTATTAAAATGCTAATGTGGTGGGTGTTACTCAGTTATATTCATAAGGGCAATGTGCCAGTGGGCCCAAACATGCTCTAAGCCTCATTAATATTGTATTAGGCTGCAGAAAACAGAGAGGAGGAGAGTTGGAATGGGATTTTCTTTGGCAGATTGGAGCCACACCAGAATGGGGTACAGGTTACTGGCTCTAAGGCACTTCGTCAAAGACAACAAATTATGCAAATGTGTTTAATATCTGTATTGCTAACCTGTAATGAAACAACGGCTCTCTTTTGTGGCTTATCAAATAAACCTCATCACAAAAAAGAACTCCAGGTGTTACCATAAAGGACCATGAAGCTACAAATACACCATGACAACACACAAAAAATGGGGGGGGGAGATGTGTACCGTGTGTAAACATTACAAATTCAACCCTAATAAATAAAAAGGGAAACAAAGAAATAAACAATAAGTACAGAGAAATAAGTGAATATAATTACCAGACATCTGCCTCCAAGTCTCCTGGATTATTATTCAAAAACAAAGTTTACATATTACTTTGCTAGATTACACCATTATCCCTCAATCCATCTTTAGTTGCTGCAAATATGAATAAATGAGAAAGGCTAGTCGGAGCCGTAAAGAGGGAGGGGCAGATTGGAAGAGAGCTGCTCGTCAATTTGTTGCTGCTAAATTGAAGTTTATGGCTGAGCCACAATAAGAATTTATCTGGAGTGTCTGTGTAATTGGCATTTCGGTTAGAGCACACACTGCTGCGCTGCTTTGGAAATGAGAGCAATGACGAGACATTAAATCACAGAGAAAAACAATGTGCTGTCAGTGGTGTGCTGGAGAAAAAGGTGGTAAGAGACAGCTGCTATCAACAGCTCGAGAAGTTGTTGTTGCTGGTGTGACCGGCATACGTGAACATGCACGTGCTTTCCAACACCCACACCTGCAGGCACAATGATCACCTCACCAGAGAAGCTTCAGCTCCTGGAGCTGTGAAGATGGGAATCCGGTAGGTTTGTGTAGAACTGAATAAAATAAACCTGATCTACACCAAAAGTGCCATCCTGTAAGAATGGGATGTAGTCAAAATATATCCAAGTGAAATTTTGAAGTAAATATAACTCGTTACTCGATCCTGCAGATCTTAAACACCCACTTCACAGAATGGCAGTCAAATTCACTACACAAATTCTCTGTCCCTGGAAATAAGATTTGTCTTATTTGTCAGAAGGCAGATAAGATATTCACCAAAAACGTAAGTTTATAATTGCACCTATTCATAAAATGTTTATCCAATCTGTCTAAAGAAGATGAAATACGAGCATTCTTGCCACATCAGCTTCAACTCTTCGTTTTCATTAAACCGGTTTGCTCGTGTTGTTTTGCTAGACCTTTGCTGATGTTTCAGCTCGATCTTGCTGGTCTAGCAGTGGATCAATGGAGCCAGAAGTGAGCAATGTGCATCTCTGGAAGCACAACAAAAGTGGCCATCATTATGGACCGTTGTAGCCTTCACATAAGAGGAGCTTCTGAAACCTCAAAGCCTGGGCTCTCCTTTAAAATCAGCGAATCCTCAGCCCCTCGGTTTCCTCATCCAACAGTTTATATTTCATCCTCTTCCCAAATGTCCCTCTGTGGATTTTAATGACTGAAAAAACCTTCAGCATTGTGGCTTGGCTTGTCACCTGTACTTTTCATATAACTGAATATTTAAAATTGTCTTTTCCCCTTCCTTGAACTAACATTTGCTCAATATTCAGTGTTCTTTCTACATCAGTATACCTCAACATTAGTTGTGAATGAGGTAAACTTCCTTGCTGACCATCTAAAGGCAAAGCCACTCTGTACTATGGAGGGTTGGTATTGAGCAGATCCAACAAAACGCAGATGAGGTTGTGGGATCTGGCAGTGCTAGAGCGAAAGAGGCAGTCAATTTAGTTGTGATGGGAGACAGGACTTCTGCTTCCATTTCCACTTCAAAAGATCTGCAGCGGCTGAGGGGTGTTTGCTGACAAGGGCCTGGATCGAGCTTAAGTAAGCACATGAAAGGGAGGGTGCTCTAATCCTAAAAATGACCCCCTGCACAACTGCCAATAGCATTCTTGTGGTGTACTCAAGAAGAAATGCAATAACTGCCCAGGGAATCACTCAACAGGGCTACAGGAGATAAAACAAATCTCGTAATACCTTTGCCTGTAATGGTGCAATCTACAAAGCAAATGGTAAGAAACCACAAGGAAATATAATACGTGGAGAATTTCTGTGGCACGTCATACACTGGGAACCTATATTATCTGTGGACACACAGTGTTGGAAAAAGCTATTTATATACATTCTTGCTTTACATATCCATGTTATAGATGTTAAATTTTGACCACAGAGCAAAATAACACACAAAAAAAACCCAAAGGTGTACTTTACCATGCTACATGGACATGTTCCTCACATATAATTAACAAAAGTTCCTGGTGTGAATTATACTGTATAAACACAAAAGCAAAAATTAAATCAAGAAACTGAAGTGCCGTCGATAGGCAGGAGACAGCAATAAAGTAATGTGTTTGTGTTTTACACGGTTAATTTCTCTGAAACGAGTGGAGGTCATTAGGTTTAGCGTAACGTTGAAACCATAAAGAAGTGCATGTGGTCATTAAAAGCCCTTGGGGAGGTGGAAGGGCCATTCTTGATTCTCTTCTTTTGTTCCCTAAAGAAAAGGGTGTTATCACAGTTCAGCAATGCCCATAGACGTTTCAGTATGCGCAATTAGCTTTGTGGGACAGCAATTAAGCCATATAACTCTCTCTAATAACTTACAGATGCCTGTTCATCACCGCCACACACACACACACACACACACACACACACTCCTATGACAGGCCTGCTGAATGCCCATCACTGCTCCTTTTGTGCCCCTCTTCTTGCTCCTCACCACACTTCTCACCACGTGCCTTTAAAACACCTTGAACAAATTGCTCAGCCACTGCTCCCATCTCATAAAAACAGCGTGTAATTGGTTTAGCATTGGAAGAGTGAATGCTCCATGATGAATGCGTCCCAAATCGATGGGTGTCTGGAAAGAAAGCCTCTTAAAGCACATCTTCGCGAGGGAAACGGTCGACCTTTCCAGGGGTGAGGATCATAGGTCACGGAGGCCAATAGATCAAGTATGGTGAGGTGTAAAAGCGCTTAGTGACATAAACACCTCGGCGGTACGAAACGTAATGGGCAGATTATGCCCGAGTGCCTGCAGCTAGAGCAGGACACATCCTGCTTACATGAATACAAACAGAGCAAGTAGAAATTACGTTAAGAGGAAGACAGTTACTATTACCGGTAAGAGTAAGTTGGGGAAAAATGTGTGTGTGTGTGTGTGTGTGTGTGTACCCTCTAACCATCCAATAAACTATTGCAGGTCTACTCTAAATAGGCAATTAATATTAAAAGTAAGAGTAAGTGGAAAAAATAATAAAGCACGTGTGTGTGTGTGTGTGTGTGTGTACCCTCTAACCATTCAATGTGTATGTGTGTGTGTGTGTGTGTGTGTGTGTGCGCACGTTCCCTCTAACCACCCAACGTGTGTGTGTGTGTGTGTGTGTACCTTCTAGCCATCCGACAAACTAGTGCAGGACTGGTCTGAAGAGGAAGAGCATAATGGATTTACATCATTAGGCTGTATAGTTTAAAGCAAAATGTATTTTTGCTTCTACAGAGAACAAAATTTCCTGTGATGGCAGGGAAACATGAAGGAGGAGGAGTGTTATCAGGGCTTTATCCAAGCGCGCTGGCCGTGTAAAGCTCACAGCTTCCCGCGCGCCATGAATCACAGACGGTGGCTGCCGACCGCAGCAGACTGTGAGGATCAGCCAGAGCCCCACCCGTCCATGGTGATTTAGAGCAGAGCTCCACCCATCCATGATGATTTAGAGCGGAGCCCAGCCCACAGCCCCTGCACAGCCGCCTTCCACACCCACCCTCCCCTCCCCTCCTCCACACCAGAACAAGCGAACAGAAGCTTCCTGAAGGGGCATTTTTACATTCGCCCGTCACAGAAGTCCGCAAGGGATTGACACAGCTAATAGAGATGTCACGGGGCGACTTGCCACTTAACATGTACATGAATAACTAAATGTAATTTGTTTGGTTGGAATACATTAGCATTAATGCATGAGGCAGCAGAAATCCATACATGTCAGCGAGTCATGACATATGATGGTGTGGGTGTAGACGGAGCTTTAGCATAGTGCTGCCATTAGCCTTTACCAAGTCTTAGCCAGCATGAGTTCAATCCTCCTACGTTTGTAATCCATATTCTGCTGTCTGGATTTAGGGACACACATGTAATGAGCCTGAATGAACAGCCCAGCATGAACAAAACACAAAGTTGGGAACAAAGGGTTTGTACATGCATAAAACATGCGTTTCACCTTATGACCAGTCTGCACATTAAACATTTACAAATTAGTATTTGATGGCAATAATACTGAAGCAGTGCTTGACAGTTTCAAACACTGCAGTACAAATGGGTAGATTTTAACATAATCAATACATACAGGTCTTTCCCTCTCAATCTCTGTTCTACATCCTACACACACACACACACACACACACACACACACACACACACACACACACACACACACACACACACCACAATATGTTAATGCTCAGTGACATTTCACTACAGCTCACCAGTGAGCTTTTACAAATGACTGATCAGCACTTGCCTGGAATACACAGACAGACAGAGAGACACACACACACACACACACACACACACCCCGAAGAGCCCACCTGCAGTGCGGCCGTTTAACCCAGGCTCACGTAAATTCCTTCACATGACTTGCCGAAAAGCGGAACTCATTAGGGTCAAGTGGAGCAGTGTGTGTGTACAGAAGCCTATAATGGGAGAAAATGGTGCATATTACCATTTGAAACCAGCAGAATGCTTGAGGCATGTATGTGCACATTCACCCTGACACAAGGAGAGAAAACAAGTATTGCCCACTGCCACCAGGTACAGCAGATACACACATCCACTACAGCTGGCTGTTAACATCACACACACCGTACCATGCACATGTCTGAGCCATTCACTGAATCCCACTGAGGATCTCCGGAGGACATACATCATCATCACCACTGTTTGTGAAGTACAACTCCAGCATTACAGGTCTCAGATGCTTGTACCAGCCCCAGTGTATTTGACGATGTCTCTGTAATAAACCACATCTATCAATCATGATTGTTGGGTCTTATTTTGACCCACTCACCATTCTTCCATGCCTACATCTTTCACTGCTTAACCAATCACCTAGTTACTCAGCTTTTATGTAGCCAATCAGCAACGTCCAACACTGGAGTCTCCAGGTTTGTTGTAATACCGGATATGAGCTCCACTGTTAATGGACCCATGACCTGTGCTTTTGAACGGCCGTGTTTTAGATGGGGCAGCAGGTGAAGCTCTGTTCCCCTTCCACTGCATCTCTGGAGGACCCAGATATTTGTGCCTGGCTCTCGAGTACGGCAGGGCTTCATTCTCACCCGTCTATAAAGAACAGGAGCGCGAGAACAGATGGGAGTCTGGGTGGCTGTAGGCATCAGCATCTGCAGAGCTATGGCTGGCCAGGAGGCTGCATTCCTCTTGGACATCGTGAGAACACTACTGGCATATGTGTGTCAGACACACACGGGAAAAGGGAAGTGGAAGGGGCGGGGGGATAACAGGTGTTGCTTTCAACTGCTAGAAATACGAGATACATATTTCCGTGCAGTATTAACGTTTACGCGCACTTGGAGCTTAGCGCCTCCACCCATGTGGAGTACACGTGTTAGACAGCGGGAGTCCCACACTTAGCGCTCCTGTACGGAGCCGCCAGACGCGCTGTGTGGCCTGTTAGACAAACCGATGGCTGGCATGTGTATCCAAGGAAGCACATGTTAAATGGCTTCAAGATTCCAGACCAAGTGATAACACCAAACAACAGGGGGAAAACCCCCACCTTACACCCACGCCTCCATCGCATTGTGCGAACAACGAGAAGGAAAATAAAACACACTGATTTTCACACAAAAGGTCCAGCACAGGACATGCAATCCACAAGCAATGCATGAACAGGTCCTGTGGCTTCATATTGCTTCCACTCACTACACATTTTCAGGTTTGCCGAAGCTTCAAGCTCACATGAGGAGTCGCGTCGGCTCTGCCCTGGGATCGATAACGATTCACACATTGTTCATTTCTCCAAAGCTTGTGGGTAAGCACAAAGTTCAACAGAAGAACTTGAGACTAGCCTCACTCTGTGGACACTTTACCTACATGTACAGTATCTGGCTATCTGCTGGCCTGAGGCACAGCAAATCTTACCATCCAGGCTCTTCTTCAGAAACACGCTGGGGTGATGTATGGTCGGGTTGTATAAGGACGCCTGCATCCCTCTGATGACCCAACAACAACATAATTAATCGGATGCCTCTGGGCTCTGATACCACAGCACATTAACGTGCTGAAATGAGACAATTAAAAGCACATTTCCCCAACTATCACGATTAACAACCATCCCCCTCAACTCCAGCCTCCCCTCCCAACAAATGGGCAAAGTTCATCACTACTGTGAGTAACACAGACACACAAGGACATTCATCCTAGTTTTTAATTAAGTGTCTGTAGAACAGGAGAGCACTCCTTGCCCTTGTACTAAGTAGTTAGCATAGCATGTTGTTTTCATGAAGCAATTTCTAGGGAGAAATGAGTCTAGAAATAAAGACCAGCAATCCATTTTTAAAGAGTTTTAGATTATATACCTCCCTATATGCATTTATAAGATCTATTAAGCTTATATTAAATTACATCTATTGAGTTACACCAGCATGTTCTTTTCCCATTTATATTTTGTATCATTTTCTAAATGACAGATTTAGATCTCAGTTTCATAGATTTCAAATTTCACTCAGACCGAGTTTGAATCTGATATGGTTATGCTGAATGTTAATAAACATTTTAGCACAGCAAATTGTAACATTCTTTATGTTTTATTAAGGCAAACCTAAACTGTCCAACAACAGCACAGTGATGGGAGGACGGGAGAACAATGAGTCCATATTCCTGCATCCACAGGCCTTTGAGCTGCACAGACCTCTACAGAGACAAAGCTCTACCACCGCCAGCTTTGAAGTCACCTGATGTGAGGATCCTCTGCCACTCACGTACTAGGACTGGCTGTGTGTTTGGGCAGAATAATGATTAAGTCTGAGAGAGAGAGAGAGAGAGAGAGAGAGAGAGAGACGCAGAGTGAGACAAAGAGTGATATTTAAAGAGGAAGAAACACAGAGTTATTGCAGATCCCATCCGCCTCAATCACCTCAAATAAGGATCTGTAAGGTGGTAACTGCAGTTACTGATGTGTATAGACACAGACAGACGTACAGTAAATCTATAAGAACAAAGATTGTTAACAAAGACTCAGTGTTAAATAGAACAGTGGAGGAACATTCACTGCAGTTCATCTCAATTTAAAAAAAAAAAAAAAAAAAAAAAAAACCTTGAACAAGATTAACTGAAATGAATGGAATGTATACACATATTATTCTGGTCTTAGCAGGAGCCTTGCTTTGTCTGGTCATATAATAGTGCTTTTGTGTTCCAGCTGTGCACACTACATTTGAGAGGGTGTGTGGGTGTGTGTAAGTCTGTGTGTATGCGTGTGTGTGTGTGTGTGTGTGCGTGCGTGCGTGCGTGTGGGTCTGTGTGTATGCGTGCGTGTGGGTCTGTGTGTATGCGTGCGCGCGTGTATGTATATATGTGTGTATATGTGTGTGTACATGCATGGTTGAGTGGGTGTTTAATCACAATCATTCATTCAATCTAGTTGATCTTGGGTCTCTATAGTATTCACTCTGTTACACAGAAACCAGATATCAGGAATTGTACACAGATTCTGGATACAATTCCCGATGTCTGGGACATCTACACTTTAGATAAATGTTTCATCAACAAAAACGGAAATGCAACAAAAAGATCAAAGGCCAAAGAATGATACAAAATTTTAAATATTCAGCTGTTTATCCTTTATTGTTTGTTTTTGACACTGTTAGATTTTTTTTCATCTAAAGTGTAGTTGTCTCGTCTGTCTAAGAAATTATTAATTTTTTATTATATGCGGGACATCAGTTTACTTTGTGTTTGATTTAAATTTAAGTTTTTTGATAACAGCAAACACCAAAGAAATCTGATGCTTTGCCTGTTAATTAACAGAGAAGCAATGGTGCTCATTAATTGCAACCCACTTTTTCCTACAGTTTCAGTTTTTCAGTCTTAATGATGCTCACTTCACTGTTATTTAAGCCTTCCTACAACTCTGATCTGTACTTTTCCCTCTTTCTGATGTGAGATTGTGGTGGGACTTCATAGCACAAGACTGAATTCACACGAGAATATTTTGTCTGGGCAAGAATAGTGACATAATACTCCACAAGTCAGTCAATTTTAACTAAAAGATCAAACATGCAACAGAGATGTAAGAGAGTGTTGTTTACCTGCTTACTGCCTGCTCTCCTCACTTCCACCATCCTCTCTAGCTATTAGCACATATGGGAACCCTAGATCACTCCTGGCTCATTAGATCTAGTATAATCAAATAAAAATGGAACAAAAACCATAGAAGTGTATAAATGGGAGAACCTAAAATGTAGTGGGTTTGCTGATAGGAGACGGCTTAGCACTGCTCTACCGACACCTCCCATATTCAAGATGCTGGGCGGCATTTTGAAAGATTTAACTGTAACATCTTGTTCAGCTGTCAGTGGAATACTGGAACTGTAGTATTATTACCTAAACAAGCAGAACTGGCTGAGCTGAGGATCTCACACTGTATTAAACAGACACACTGAGCACAGTGATACCAAGATAACGCTTAAAAAAACAAAACAAAACAAAAAAAAATCAGGTGGATGCAATATTGTGGGGAGATTAAAGAGAAAGTGTCATAATAAAAGAGCCTTAAATATGCAAAATATAGTCACGTTTAAATGTAAGATGAAAAGAAGCATGACATGTATGCTATATTTATGTTTTACCAGATGTTAGCTTAGCAAAAATATAAGTAAATCACATCAGCTCAGATTTATCTTGATAAGTGCATCTACATTGGATAATATTTAGTGTTTCTTTCATGGTGACTACAAAAATGGTACTAATAAGAAAACACTAAAAAATAACCTCCTGAAAAAAGCCCTATAAAAGATTAAACAAATAATAGTCCCATAGTGAAGATTATATTCATGTACTGAGTCACATAGTGAAGATTATATTAATGCACTGGTGGCTCAGATTTGTTCGCTGATTTCATCTTTATTGCAGTCCTTTTGCAGAATGACTCAGAAGCTCTTAACCACAAAAAAACAATGGTGCACTTCAATTCTGGAAGGAACATAACACTGCCTGAAAAAAAACGAACCCTGTGTGATAAAAACATCAAGCAAACAATAAAAAAGAGCATCACAGCTCTAGAAAAACCTGGAAAACCACTTGATCTTAAGCTTCCAAGCAAAATTCTTACATTGTATGGTACCTGTCCAGAAAACCTTTCAGGTATAGACTATATATCAGAAAAGTTAAACACACCCCTTAATAAGTATGTAACAGGACTGAAAGAAACTACGCTCAGTAGTTCACCAGTTCACTGAGAGACAAAATCTCATTTTCTCATTTGTTAATTATGTCAGACATTATTTCTGTAGTAGCACTATTGATACAACTATACCATACATCTACTATAAGCATGATAATTGTGTTGCATCTTCAATCTCAGACCTCAGGGGTCTGTTTAAAAGAAGGCAGGGAACTCCTGATCTGTAGAAGGAATGTAGGGCTACGTTTTCACTTGAAGGCATCTCCACAATTTCCATTTATAGTTGTTCTTGACTGCTCCATTTATTCATCTCAGAGATCCCTCGAGTTACGGTGACCTAGGCAGCCTCTCTCTCATATACTTCCTTTCCAACAATGAGCCTCAGTTGATGAAGCACCTGCATGGCATCTTATGCAGCGTTCCACCATAGGCCTGTTCAGAAGGTCAGCTAGTGCAGGAGTTGCTTTTCTCAGGGGAGAAGATGTCATAAATTTTCTGATATCCCTGCAGGAAATACTAGCTGGGCTTCTCAAGGTGGGAGTGGCAACTGAAAGGGAGAATTCTTCACAGAGTGAAGAGAAAGAGACATGACATTTTCAAATCCAGTCTGATCCAGCGTGGACGAGCTGATGGCAGCTGGGCTGCGAGTGTAGTACACGTGAAAATCATTTCTGAGCTGCTCAAGGAAAGATGGACCTGAACCTGTCTGAAAAGAGTCAACAAGAAAATGGTTCATACAGTTCTGTCAACATTGAAACGAAGAAAGGATGAAAGAAAGATGAGGAACCTTGATTAGGAAAGATGAGGAACCTTGATTAGGAAAGATGAGGAACCTTGATTAGGAAAGATGAGGAACCTTGATTAGGAAAGATG
>JAOXYF010000015.1:6535324-6563828 GCA_028565775.1 Sternarchorhynchus goeldii | reverse complement strand
GGCGGGGAGGGGGGGGGGGGGGTCCACAAAAATGCCTGCAATTTATAAGACATTCAGTCTTTTAGAGCATTCGGTCTGCAGTACTTGGTATAAACATCACATTGTACAGATGCTTATGCAAATGAAAACCTTTTATTCAATGACATTTGTCAGAGTGCTCTAATCTGAGAGTTTAAGTAAATATTTGAAGACGTGTTTATAGACTTCATAGTAGTGAGGAATTTTCATAGTAGTGAAAAATATTTTCATTATTTTTTTTAAATAATGCTTTCTATACGTTACTTTCTATACAATAGTCCTACTAATTTCTTGAGTCTGCTGTATGCAGGATGGAGAGCACTTCTCTGCTCCCAGAGATTCAACACAATTTCATATATATGTAAAGTATGTGCATACATGTATGCAGAACCATGAAACACACATGAAACACACACACACGAAACACACACACTCCAATATGCTTCTCTGTGCCTGGCCCACAGCATGAGATCTCTGCACACATACTTACACCCACATGCACATGAATTCACTTACACACACACACACAGCATCTGCTAAGACAGCTGGCTGCAGAGCCTGCCTGTGTCCACACATCCGTAGCAGGGATTAGTGTGAGTCACGCAGTGCCCTGGGTCTGAGCGCCCAAACTCCCCTCCCTCCTGTGTTTGGCCCCTGGGGGACTGTTCCCTCCCCATCCCCTCTACCAGGAGCTGCTGACGGTGCCCCTACACTCCAGCTCGCCTCAGTCCTCCTGCACACATTCAGATCAGTCAGACTAGATAATGAGTGCTAAACGGAAGTGGATTTACAGCAATAAAAAGTCATCACATCACTCTGCCCGTCAGCATCCTACATCTCTGTGAGCTTTCGAGGAGAACAAGACCCAGAGTTTACAAGACATCCCAAAACAGTACAGAAGGTCTCCACAAGATAAACGTGGCACTGTGGATCGGCTTTTGGTTTCCACAGGCAAACATGCAAAAAGCATTCAAGAGAATAATGGGGCATCTGGGCCTCCAAGATCCACCAGACTACAAGATCTCTCCGCTAGAAAAGCAGCAGCCTGAGGGCTTTAGGTAAAACAGGCTAATGTGGTTCTACCCAAATAATCCCAGAAATATTTTTCAGTCAGGTATTCATGGTCAGTTTAAGCAATACAAACGTAATGCACCTCCGGTCTCACTTGAAGAAAACATGGTTCATCATTGCCCTCTTCTGGTATCTTCTGTCAAAATTGTATTGAATTGTTCAGTGACACGGTAATGGGAGTGGTCATGTGTAATAATGTGTTTAAATGTGATATGCAGATATTCTGCTGAGTCAACAGATTATAAAGGTTTTTGTTGAGATTGTATTAGTCTCTTTTTTTTAATGAAAATGTTCACAAAAATTCAAGGTTTACACAAAATTCTCTAGTATGAAAAGTGCTCTGCTGAAACTGACCTGTACTGAACAGGTTTGGTATATTCCTGTATGAATAAACCTCTGGAAGTTTTAATGTTAAATGTTATGAATGTTTTTATTTTGAATTTTTTTTAACATGCAGGTGTTTTTAGGATGAACCCGATGTGTATAATGAACCCCTTGGTATAAAGTAAAATCACAAAAGTGAATCTGAAATGTTTTTCTCTATTTCTTCTACTTATTTTCTATTTTCTTTGTTACTATTAATGTGTGTCATATATTTAATCATTTTTGTTGCAGCTTTAATTGAACGAGACCAAGACAAACTACATCCGAGAGCCTTAACTGTGAAGGTACATTAGTATACTGTACTACATTAGTATACTGTACTACATAGTGAAGGTACATTAGTATACTGTACTACATTAGTATACTGTACTACATAGTGTACTCACAGTCAATGGGAGGATGATTTCATAAGAACCCAGGAAAGTGATGCGGGTGCTGATGGTGTTTCTATTTATAACCCACTTTATAAGGCGCAGTATCAATGCAGAACATCTCAAAGTACTCAGAGTGAAACATCTGCTCCATTTCCATTGCTGATTGCACTTAGGCTCATCCACAATATTCCAACTTTGAATGTTTCTCTGCTTTTGTTGCTGATCCACCCATGTCCGTATCAAAGGACAATACGTTAGAGTCAATACGTTAAAATACTGACAAGAGGCCCATCTCAGACCTTCAATGAGAAACACGTTTGCCTTCTAGTTATTCCAAAAGGTCAGTCGATTCTGCTCTCAAACTTCACTCCTACAGCCCAACCCTAATGGTAGGCAAAGTGGACAAATTCAAGGCTGGACTGTGCATGTGATCAACAAGGATCTTTTGCCAGCAGCTTTTACTACTTGTTCAGCTGTCAAACAGCTGTGATGGTTTGTATTCTTCTCCTCCACACCCCATGTGAAGGGCCTTGATAGGAAACACTTAACACACAGTAAGAGGTTAAAGTGTGTGTGTGTGTGTGTGTGTGCGCGCACGTGCTTGTATCTACGCCTGTGTGTATGTGCCAGGCAGAAGATTTCTTGCTGGACAAGAAGTGAGAAGTGATTAATGGAGCCCATCTGAATCTTTAATCATGGTGGAGGAGATCATTTGTGTCTAATGAATAGATGCACATAAACATCCCTCAGAAAGGACAAGCAGGAGGGCAACTGCATATTAGCAGAGAGCACAGTAAAATACAAAAGGGATGTGGGAAAGGACAATCTGTGCTCCTGCTGGTTAAAAACGTATAGTGCCACTGGGACAAAGTGAATATGAGAGACTTTTGTCCTCAGGACTATATGTTAATTGAATGCTATAAAACCTTGATTATTAAAGCAAATAGTCAAAGCCACAAGGAGCGTTGGGTAAAAGAGAGGGTGCATAAACATTCGTATCCGGAGGGTTCGTCTGCGCATCGTTCCTCCTCTTTTATGCCTGGTGTGTTTCCAGTCCCTCTTGGCCCTTGCATTCATCTCTCGGTTCTGACAATAAATCATCATCAACATTTGATTTTACGCCTTTCATTAAACTCTCACATTTATAAGCAATTAGGCTGGGTCTCCCAGGAACGTCTGTTCCCCTACAGGGATCAGAGCATCACAGCCTAACCAATACCAGAATGATAATGAAGAGATTTGTACACAAATAAAAGTCTGCATTTCTCTTGCATAGACACCAAACAAACTCCATAAGCAGAATTTCCTTTGAGAATCGAACAAGGCCTGAGCTGAAAAATACACTGTAACACATACGATACCATAGTCATGAAGCAGGACTCGTGCATTTATTGCAGACACATTTGAGCAAGAGAGATGAAGAACTGGAGAGCAATTAGGACTATGAGACTTCAGTGCCCCAGTACAACAAAATCCCCAGAGGCAGGTACCTCCATCACTCCAGGATGTGTTTTGAGAAGGAGAGACTGGCAGCTCCCTCTAGAGTCAGTGATGGAAAGACTGCAGCCACCTGAGTCTTCCATCAGCGGGCCATCCGCCAAGTCCAGAACTCCAAACCGCCAGTCAAAATCTCATATTGTTGGTGTGCCGTGAGGAACACAAAAGGTCCAGATGTGACACCATCGGTCAGATGAGAAGATTAAAAGCACCCGGACCACAAACCAGCATTTAACGGCATTGTTGAACGTGGTCGTCCCACAAAACAGTCAGTCGGCATGGCTCTGGCACGGTGTAAATGATCACTTGCATAGCTTTACCTTTTTAAACTGCAACCACGCACAGTTTCTGATGCTCAGTGCAACAAGGGGCTTTGAGACAAATGTCAGCCAAGCACAAAAAAAAACAAATTAAAAGTGAAAGGAGTTAGCTATTTATGTCGCTCTACTTGCTGCTTCACTGCCACATTCTGCATATTCCTCATCCCACTATGGCTACGACAGGTCCTACGAATACACATCATGTTTGAGGGATTATAGCGCCCCACTGGGGAGTGCCCTTGCTCCGCGCGAGTCGAAACCCCTAATAATGTGGGGGCCTCCTGCTTACATTGGCCTGTGATTAATCACAACACCAGGAGCTGTGATTAATCACAACACCAGGAGCTGTGTCCAACAGCTACACTAAACTTCTCTAGATGGAGTCTAAACCGAGTCTTGAGAAATCAAACCACGAGGAGCTCAAACAGCTTTGAGGGAGATGGTTTTGCTGTTCACTTGAGTGCCAGCACTGCAAAATCACTTCTATCTAAATCCCCTGATGTTTGATGTTCAAAAAACATTTTATTGATTACACTGCTTCTACTGAAAATGTAACAACAAAATGGGCATACACCGGTGAACACTCCTATGATTGGTATACATATATGCTTATGTTGACATTTTTAGAGTAACTTGAATTTCACCGAGGAGGTGAAACCTCTCAAACAGACACTGTACAAATCAACAATCAATAATACGAATCAATAATAATTCAGCAAGTGATTCAACTAGTACAATGGCTGGTGCCAGGAATTGCTTTCTTTTCTAACAGCAGCTGTGGTAAAGGCCAAAAGCTCACTGCAGTAATCAAATAATATATTTTTTAGTTGGGCTTGTGTACTCACAGCCATTTTAAAAAGAACAGCTCACTAAATTATATTACTATAAATATACTATATTTCTCAGTCCTGCAGTAGGGGCACAAACTCTCTACTGCTGTCAGAACATATGATCTATACTTCTACCCATAAACCTCCAGAGAAGTTAAAAGCAAAACAAACAAAAAAAAAACCCAAAACCAAAAAATATTTTATAACAACAAAACCTACATGCAAACAAAGAGGAGCTTTTCACACATCCATGTCCCTGCAATGAATTACAGAAACCCAATAACACAGCTTGTTTTTGTAAAATAAATAAATCAAATAAAATCTTTTACTTCCAATTTCTCATGACTAGAATCTCTCATCAAAACTTGGTTTGTAGTCCTTCAAGAAACATATCAGATGGAAGCAACGTAACAGTATGAAGTTATTTAGCAGTATGAAGTTATTTAACAAGAAACATTTTTAAAAAGGAGCATAGATTGCTTTATGTTTCAGTCAATCCAAAACCTAACAATTCTATTATGTTTCTTTGACGAGGGATTTCTATGGGCAAAAAGACAGTTCTATAAAAGATAGACTGCTGAAATAATCAAATCCTAGGTAAGTGGAAAACACACAAAGAGACAGGAAATGGAAATTTCTAATTTGCCGACTGTGTCAACTGAAAACACGGCATATTTACATGGGAATATATTTGCCTCTGGATCCACACATCATAGTATTTGAATATTAACGACTTGGAACATGGGGGAGGGATAATCCTGTTTGCTTTGTTTTATTGATTTGAATTTATAAATATTCATCAAGCTGGAATATTTACTCTAATATGTAAATTGAGACAACTCAGGACATGATCAGCATTCCATGTGCTTAAAGAAGTAAACCAAATTATTACACTATCACAAGAACACACCACACGTAGTTGTTAACTTGATTCATTCATGAATTAGCCATCTACAGCAGCACTTTCTGTAAACAATCACTCTCCTGCATATCCATCAATGCAGCTAAATAGTTGGCTGCATGCACTGCATTAGCGCGGATCTATATCTGGCAATACTGTAACTTGTTTGTTCTTTCTTGCAATAAATTTTGAGATGCTGGTAATAAAAAGCAGTTGAAAAGCAACAATTACTAAGTTGGCCAATTTCATTTCACCTCTTTTGTAAGATCCTCATCCAAGAATTAAGCAAGTGCACCAGAGCAGTTGAGCTGTAGCCTTAAATCAGTTAAAGTTCTTGTGTACATGTGGCTGTGTAGTTGCACTAATGAAAAACACCACTTCTACATACCAGCCTTTTTCTGGCGGCGCTCATCTCCACAACCTTGCTGAAGGTCTAGACTGAACACTTGTACAACAGTATAGATGAGATGACTGAATCCTATTCAAACACAGTTGATTAGCCTGAATACTTTTCAGTTCCAGAAAATGACATAATTAGGACATAATGTGTTATATTATAAAGTTTACATATTTCAATTTTACTAAATTCACACTTTAATGAGGAAAAGCAGACAGCCCCAGTCCTCAGCTCTGATGGGTGTTTTATAGTTAAACAGACATGCACAATCTGATCCAAAGTATATTGGCACCTGACCATCAAACATACGGTATGAATTTATTGGATATTCCATTCCAAAACCATAGGCACTAATAAGGAGGTGCACTCATAGTTTGAAGGGTTGGTGTTGTACATAGTGACCTTGGGTTTGTTTTCTGCTGCCCCGCCATAGAAACCCTTTTCATAAATTGTGATGCTGTTGTTTCAACAGCTGTTACTGAAGTGAGTGATGCAGCAAAAGCCAGACAGTGTTTATTCACTCGGTAGGTCTAATGCTTCATGGCTAAAGTGCTGTTGCTCCCAGATGCTTCAGTTGCACTATAGTAACATTTTTTGTTGACCAGGGCAAATCTAGCAGTGCAGATTTTTCACCGACTGACGCGTGGCAAAGTTGGAATCATATGACTGAACCACATTTGAAGTTAGTAAAACTCTTCAGTACAATCCACCCTGTTGCTGTTCATGAATCTATGTAGATTACCTGGTTGTGTGATTGATTCTATGCCTGTTAGCAATGTCACGTGAGTTACTGAAAAGATGATGAGAATATGGCTTATGTTCTGAGATCCTGGCGCTAATTGCTATAGAATCTTAATACTGGGTCACATGTTTTCATCAAACACTTGCTTGTTTGAACCAGTGAAACAAACCAGATCAGGAAACGTATCTAGGATGGAAGAAGTAACCAAACTATGGAAGACATGGGAACCTTTCTTAGTTCATTTCTAGAAAATATCATGACATCTGTAGATATCTGGAAATATGAGAAGGAAACAAGCACTTTTCAGGATTTGTAGAAAAGTGACTGCACCATCTCCAGGCCATCCACTCACACAAAGCATAACCCAGCCTGGTGTACTTACCTCTGGAGATCACGATGGGGTGAAACACCACTGGTGGGATTCCCTTCTTGAGCTGACTGGATCCACAGCAAACCTAGAGGTGAGGAGCTCAGTGGAAGCTGACCTGTGAGACAGAGAAGCAGTTTTAATTAAAACTAGTTGATTGTGTAGGTACCAGTATAAAAATAACAAACACCCATGTAAACATGATGATAGAATGTTATGCATTTAAGTGCTTATTTGAACACTGCCTATAATACTGATTGTGATTGTTTCTTGCACCCATACTCCATATTGGTATGCTCCATTCTAATTAGGGGAGGAGCTTCGAGTATATACACAGAGACCAGCGACAGACTGGAAGAGACCAGCTGTGGAGAATGCAGGTAGAAACGCTGATGATGGATGGCGTGACTTTGAGGTTTCCTTACATTTCTCTTTTATTGACTACCTGAGGAAACTAGTAGGAGTTATTACTTGAAGTTTTTAATCCACAAAGTGTATTGCGCTTCCCCTCCCCCCCCCCCCTTGTAAATAAAACACTTTTGCACTAGAATTCTCTGGAGGAGTTAACTCCCCCTTTGGGAGAGTCCACATTACTCCTTTCCTGCTTCCAACCACATAACATGCAGTCAGGACCTTCTATTCACAGAAGTAACACAAAAGTGGATGGAAAAAATTATACAAACATTGTAAACATAGTAAAACAAATAAAAAACCCCAATTGATATGGAGTAGTTTGCATGTTATTGGTTACTATTGCTCTCTAATAGTAGTGCTAATCAAAACTGCTCATTAGTATGACTGCAAGGACTCACTGCTGTGTATGTGCCAATGTGCCCTTTCTGGTGATATTTTGAAGGATTCTGTAATGAAAATCTATTAGCAAAATGACATGAAATCTGAACAGTGAAATTCATCATTTTCACTATAGGGACTTGACTATATAGCAGCTTGGCTGTTCTTATCATTATGAAGAAAGGTCTACAGCGTTCTTACTAAAATATCACTGACTATGTACATGCAATCCTAGCTTTGAATGATGACTACAAGTGAGACAGACATTGTAGTGTTCCAAACTGAAAAGCATTTTTAAAAGGCAACCCTTCAATAAAAATCTCACAGTTGTTTATTGAGGTCATCCAACTCCTACTATATCTACATCCATCTAGTCTGAGCTGGACAGCATAAAAACAGTACACAGATTGTTTCAGTAGGACAGAATTTGAGAGTATGACTGGCTAATCACTAGACTGCAGCATACACACCACTTTTTTGTTTGTTTGTTTCAGTATGCAGAAAGGGTACTTGCTTTATGCACCACAGCACATTCAAAGACAGTATTTCTTACAGGCTGTTTCTTGTCATCACATTATTGTGTGGCAATTAAGAAAAACGAACTGAGCAAATTCTGTATATTTGTATTGTATATGTATTTACTGTATATTTTAACCTTGTTTAACTCCCTTAACTGACGAGAAAGCCAAAGAAAAATAATTTGTGACATTAAATTCTTGATTTTTGATTAGTTATTTTTTGCAGGACTTTCACAATTTGGAATTCATACTTCATTTTATTACTTTGTATAATGCACTGTGTAGTTCAAAGCTGGGAAGCTCAGCCACCTCAGATGTATCAGCTTCTTTCCAAGGCATGATTACTGCCACCTGAGCTAAGAAATCCTACAAAGCAGCTGCATTATTGTCTTCACAGAGAAGAAGTGCAATGGTGTCTTTAGGGAGAATGTTATTTTATCAGCCTCCACAAAGTACCGAGATACTGTCTCACAGTCCAAACAGTGTTTTAAAAAAGTGTTAACATGCAGTGTGTACAACCTACTTCAAGTCAAGGAAGGAGATCAGTGAAACAATATGCATTTGTAGTAGTAATTTAGGCAGTCTTTCATTCACTTGAACTTGGTTGTTCACACGATGTAAATCTAGGTTTTTGAAATAAGACACTCCTCAAAGAGACCACTGCACTGTTTTTCTAGGAAGAAGAATTCTGGGCAGGTTTTAAAACTGGACTATGAGAGGATATTCCAGTCTGGACACAATACAAGCACAGAACTTGCTGTCGCCTGCAAATTCTCTCTTCTGAGGTGAAGTGATGGCAGAGGTGCTCTGGATCTGCTCATGAACTTTTCATCATTCTTGGAACCAAACTAAAGGGAAGATCAGTAAAGGAATTCCAAAGACTTCATCGTCCAGTCATAAGGCCTGGATTAAACCCCTTTTATAAATAATAAATTATCAGGAGTGCTGCTTTGTTCCACATGGTACAAGGTGCTGGAGAGTCAAGGGTTTAGTGAGCAACAGAAAATGAGCCCTGAGATGTGCAGTTCCCCACTCCACATTCCTCATAGAGATGACCAAATCCTCAAAGCTCTTAGTTTCCTCAGACAGAAACAGTGAGAACAGGACTGAAATAGTCAGGCAGTTTTGTTTGTTTTATTAATTGCTGAAAAGTGATATGGAGGGAGCTGCCAATGATATTATCCCTGTATGACATTCCAGGTAGCTTATAAAACCTGCTGACTCCATTTGTGGTGAAGTCTTCAGCCAGCCATCCTTGAGTGCTTAGTCTCAAGGACAGTTTTGATCCTGAAAAACCAAGAGAAAGGCCTTTGCACAACGTGGAAGCTCCTGGTAGACATCATTGTAGCTAGGTTAGGCACATGGCTCAATAAATGGGCCGGGCCCAGAAAGGCATTAGCAAGAACACCAGAGGAGCCAAACATCAACTACTGGTGGACCAGTCACTCAAGATTGTGAAACAAGACAGACCAACCTGTGCACCCCCTAAACTGACTACAAGAAAGCCTGTGATTCAATGATCCACACATTTCCAAGAGTGGTTATGGATACCAGCTACAGAATGGAGCACCATCAGCCACCTCCTCTACATGGATGACATCAAGCTGTATGCCAGAAGTGAAGAAGACATTGAATCCATCTCACCAGCAGTGATCATTTGGACTGGATAAATGTGGGTGGTAAAAGGTACCTTGGAATCCAACAGGCAAGGAAAGCAGCCACAGGCAAATACCTACAAAGAGTGAGGCAAGTCCTGAAAAGTCATCTTAGCAAGAAGAACCAGATCCAGATAATTAACACCTACACACTATCAGTGATCAGATAAGCTGTGACCAAGTGAAGCGTCGCGTGTTGGAAGAGAATGATCGCAGTTTCTCCTACATTTCCAACAGACTGGCCCATCCACATGTTTAGTTCACGACCTTCTGAGTTTATTTAAATTACTGTTGACACCATGGATTTTATTTTTAAGGTTGGGTTTAACGAGGAAAGGGCTCTGGGCTGCAGTGGTGTAACAGGGAAAGGGCTCTGGGCTGCAGTGGTTTGTTTGATCTCTGGCATGATTATTTCATGGCAGCACAAAAACAAGTCCTAAATAGAAGATCGATAGAGGCTGGACTCTATAACACCCGGCAGGACCCCAGATGCAGGGCTACACAAAGATGCCCCTGAGACGATCCAGCACATAACAGTGAGGGTGCAAGATGTTACTCAGAGCCTACATGGAATGCCATGACCAAACAGCAGGGTACATCATACAGCTTTCACAATGCCACTCTTCACAACTGCCACTCTAGCTGCCACACACTTGCTGGCTGCTGCCTATCAAATTATCAAACTGTATCTTCTAGCCAAGAGTAAAATATTTGGACATAACAGTTAATGAGAAAAATATCTATTTCTGCTTTTCTGGCATATAAGCAATTGAATGCAAGAAACAAACTATTAAAATATACTTGGACTGTATCCAGACTAATATGGCATGACACTGATAAATGTTTTTACCATTCTTTACCATTTTAAAAATTTTACTATTTATTTAATTGCATTTCCAGACATTTTTAAACCATTTAGATGTTATTTCTAGGAGAAAAGCTTCTTCCTAGTCTAATGAATTACGTGCAATGTATTTCTTAGCATATTTGGTTAGAAATATCTTAGCAGTTGTTCTTTGTGAGTGTATGAAAGTGGTATCTCTCTGAAAATTCATTTCACCCTCAAATGTTCTGATACTTTCAATTTGGTAATTTTTTACATCAGCTAAATGTAATCAGTATTTTACGTATGTTTCTGGATTACTACTATGCAACACAAAAGCTGACTGTTTGGGCATGAATTTTTCTTGATGTTTTTTTAATTAAATCAGTGCAAGGGGACAAAATAAACAGACATTAACTTTTTATTTTGCTCAGTGACACATTAATATACATGTATATACAGTACATGACATCTAATTTACATTAAGAAATTCCAGACAAGCAAAAAAAAACCAACCAAACAAAAGAAAGAGAAGCAATCTCTCTTGCACCAGTCTTTACATGAACTAAAAAGCATTCTTACAGTCTAGGTAAACATTAACACCTGAATAATATCTGCATATGTGTAATAAAAGGTCCTACCATAACATTCATTTCCATACAAATCACAGATGGTTTTATTATGCATAGAGGAATATGAATTTTAGATGGTCATTAGTTCCTGGGTTCTTGAGTGAAAATATTTTCCTGCAATGGATCAGTCACAAGCAGCTTACATTAAAACTCCTTTAATAAGGTACAATACACAGATATTATTCCATGTCGTTACCAGTCTGTTTTTTGGCTATCACATTAGGTGGTTTAGTTCTACAGTTCTCTAAAGCATAATCTGAATGAAGACCCTTACGTTATATACACACAAAATGCAGTGACACAATCACAAACAGTTTTCTAGTAGTGCGACTGTAGTGTGAATAACTCCATGACAAGGTGATTACATGAACAGGAAACGGTCCCTTCCATACATTTTTTTTAGATACAGGCTTCAAGTCTCCATTTCCTCACTACAGCAGCTGAGCTAATTCCTAACGTTCCTCCAAATGCCAGCTGGGAGTGTAAACACAAAACAGGGCCTCTTTTGGAGGAGTACAGTAAACACAAACGGGCAGATAGCATTTCAAAGAAATATGCTACTGGATAAGGGTGCATTCTGCTACTTAATATATTAGTTTCAATATATACAATAACATTTAGTGAATAATTAGAGAGCATGATATTTGTGAATGGTTGTTAATAGTTTTTATAACCTGCCAAGGCAAGAAATGGTGCACTATATTACAATGTCTGAAAAGAGGGAAAATAATAGTAGCCAAGAGTATATATGTACAAGACTGTGACTTTCACATGGCTTTTTGAAGTGTCTATGAGAAATGTCAATTCTTTTTGATCACACACTGACTGGAAGAAAATTTTTTTTTAAAAAACCAACAAAAATAAACCACCACTCCTGTTTAAGCCATGGGCCTTTCAATATTGTACAATGGCAGAGTCAGAGCGAAGACAAAGCAGAGTGCGCCCTCTACCTGTGCGGCATCGTATCTGCAGAAAACTGAAATGTCTGGACCCCTTACGCATGTCAGCATTGCCGGATGTTTGGTTTTTTTTATACATATTCCTACACACTCAGTGAACGACTGGACTGATCCAAGATGCCATACCTCAGAGCCCAACATTCTATACTTAGGAGAGAAGATAAAAGTTTCTCCTCTGCCAGAAACCACATAGTGGTGAGACCTCACATGTTCAAAAACAGAATCCCCACCAAACAGGGAAAATTAAAGACAACATTCCAGAGACCACAATTTAAGCTAAATTAAAAAAAAAAAAAAAATTGTGAAAATATTGTAAGTCCCTAATGCCCATCTACGGTAGTGAAATATCCAGGGGCTCACTACTGAGCCTGTTCCTTTTGGAAGACTACGATACTTTAATGCTATTTCAGGAAAGAAATAAATAATCTGCTTAAATAATTCTAGTCTGCCAAAACCATCAAAACATGAAAATAACGACTCATATAAAGCCGACATGGTCAAATCAACACGTGATCCGATGCGTCAGGTACAGAGCGATTTACAGACTACAGTCTTAATTCTGATAGAGGGGTCAAAGTAATGCACTGTGCAGGCCTCGTTTTGTTAGTGATACACCACACAAAATGTGTGATCTCCTGACGGTATAAGCTTTAATGACAATTACGCACAGAACTAAAGAAAACCCAACAATCCCCCCTCAAATCTCTGCTTAGTGTCTAGAAGTTCTCAATTCTCAAAGTAAAGTCAGTCAATAGCAGTTTTACAGTACATAAAGTCTTTAACTTTGTTCTGTTTCAGTTTCTATGTTCAGTCGTTTTGTTTGTTTGTTTTTTTTACACCATGCTTATTTTAGTGTAATTCTTGAGCTGTGCACACTGATCTTATTACACTAATCAATTTTGGTCCATTTTTAAAGGTGACGGATGCTGCATATGGTAGATAAAATTAAACATTTAAAAATTTCCCTTAATGATCATTGTTTTTGCAAATGAAATACTCGTGACCTAGACCAAAGTTTGAACTTTCTTAGGTTTGCTTTAGGTGACGTGTAACTTGCACTATTTGTTTCTGCCTCACATCTCTCTCATATTCTTCATCACAAACCGTAGCACATGTGAAGAGGTCAGGGGAAGTGAAATTTGAGTTCCACACGTGATGAAAGCCTGTTGTGCCCCGCTGTTTGGAAACCCAGAGGCGAAACAGGAAGGTGGAAGATGTGGGGTCGGGAGGGTCGGTGATGGGACCATGGAGACGAACTCTTAGGGCGTCTGGGCTCCGGCTCGTTTGAAGGTGCCCAGGAGACTCTGCACACCCTTCTTAACGCTGGAGCCCACCCTGCGGGCCACCGAATCGGCAGGAGGGCCGGGCAGGCAAGAGCTGCTGCTGGGGGGTCTGGCATCCAGACACTTCTGATACCTCAGCTGAGAACACACACACACACACAGACACACACGACCCAGTGTTTTACCACCTGAAAACCATTTCTCAAGTCAAGCCATCAATACTCACCCTCACCAATTGTGCCATCAGTATATATTACACCTCTGAGCTTTAAGATGCTGCCAGAATCATCCTAGAAAAACACTATAATGCTAAAATGACATTTAAATGTGAAATATGTTTAATGTAAAGGTCACCACAACCACCACTGCTAGATGAAAACCTTGAAACTGTGTTTTTGGGGTGGTTTTTAGGGACAGTCCACTTTCCAAACCACGTCACTAGCGTTAGCCAGTCTGGCACTGCGCGATGCTCATATAAACTCCTGTTCAGGTGCCATCTCCACTCACTCACCATACAGGCAGCTTGGACAGCCTCGCTCAGGCTGGCAGCGTTGGGCTCACACCAGAACATGTGGCAGATGAAGTCCCCGGGGCCCTCCGCCATGATGAAGGCAAAC
Organism: Sternarchorhynchus goeldii; assembly: GCA_028565775.1. NCBI lineage: Eukaryota > Metazoa > Chordata > Actinopteri > Gymnotiformes > Apteronotidae > Sternarchorhynchus > Sternarchorhynchus goeldii. The sequence goes on along the minus strand of JAOXYF010000015.1, from coordinate 6,549,648 downwards.
GTGTGGACGTCTTTCCCAACACCCATGAAGGACAGGAACCGCACGCGACACTCCGACAGAACCTCCTCGGTCTGAAGCCCACCCACATAAATGAGACCATGTTTAACATAATAGCCCGTTTGCTATTTTAAACACTGTACAACGAAGCTCTGGGCACATAAGCTAATTTGTTAGTGATCCCTTTGTTAGTACGACTAATTATTCCATGCGTGTCTATATACATACATCTGAAACAAGGACTGTGAGAGTAGCAGAGGCCACATTCACAGTTACAGGGGTCCATTCTTCCTTGTCTTTGGAGCCAAGAGCAGCTTCCAGCACCGAATTAACAATGTCCATGCCTGAAAGAGAGCGCACACAGCAAAATCAACGTCTTATACCTCAACCATGCTTAAAACTCCAGTGAACAGCGTTTATACACACTAGCGAAAGGTACCTTAGATGATCACTTCAGGATGTGCGAACTGCTTTAGACAGTCCACACCACTCTTTACCTTGACATGTGACTAAAATGCCAACTAAAGAAGTGAAGAAATGGGGTCTTGGACATTTTAAATGGGCTCCACTCCTGCTCTCATTCAAAAGGCTTTTAAAAACATAATTCCCTTATTAAAACTCAAACTAAACGGTCACTTTTTGCATCAGACTTTCTTAAATTTTCATATAGAAGAATAGAGAAGTTGAGATCTGTTTTCTTCAAATCAAATCACCTCACCAAGGACCCAAAGCTGAACATGCTAGCACACCATTCAAACAAATTCTGGATGCACAAAGCAGTGTTCACCAAAAATTAAAAGCATTCCTTACCTACTGGCTTTGCCACGGGGACGTTGCCAAGATAACGCACCTGGAAGCGCTGGACAAGCTCATTCTTTGGTGCTGGGAATTCTTTTAAAAGGGAAAATGGAATTTGTAAAAATATAAATAAAAATATTAAAGTTGAAGGGCATCTACTTTGGCCTCATATGGGAAGAAATTGTCAGCTGTGATCATTGTTCTGCATAATTAATAATGCAGTGATGTTAAATAAGACCATTTTGATTGGCTGTGTAATTTGGCGCGTTACCCTGGAACGGGATGTCCACCAGTTTGGCAGGGTCAATATTGAGCCTGTTTAGACTGGACTTCGAGGACTTCCTCTGTGCCATGATCTGCAGAGAGAGACCAGCAAAAGTTACACACATTTAAAAGAAACACACATGCTTATTGACCTTTAAATCCCCCCCCCCCCACACACACACACACACACACACCAACAATATTTAAGATTAGAGAACAAAATTGAGAAGAGATTTCAAAAACATTACACGGTACTTTAATAATGAGCAATAATACACTTCACAAACAAGATAAACCATCCTTTCTACTTTGAAGTTTAACATGCTAATTTAATAAATTAATAAAAACAGCATCAGTGTGCCATGACGATGGTAAATAAAGTACCATGAACTTCACGACACCTCACACACTCACACACACACACACACACACACACAGACAGGAATGCTTACCTTGGAACAGATATCATGCATGCTGGTGGCAATGTTCTTGGCAGGCGTGTCACACCGGAACACGTGACACTTCAGAACGTGGGTCAGCTTGTCTCGCGCCACGTATGCAAAGTCCCTGTGGTGAGAAGAGAAGAGTCAGGAGCACGTCAGCACACAAACAAACGCACATCTGAAACAATAGATGGGTATGAGGGTAAGAGTGGAAATCTGCATGATGAGATGGGAACTATTTCACACTAACGGTAAACATGGAAGTATAATCTTAATTCTTAAATCTACAACTTGCATTTCTATTTACCCTATTAGCTAACAAATACATGAAACTACATCTCTCCCAGAGCAGTGGGAACATCACAAAAATGAGAGTTGAGAGGCTGATGAGGTGAAATTCAGCTGCAGCAACATATCGCCATGACAACCACACATATGGAAAATGGTGCACAGTAACAGCAATACGCTACCTCTCCCTGAGTCCCAGAATAAAGCAGCATAGAGAGAAACCAAACAAGGTTTGAACAGCCAACAAAAGGAGGGTGCACGAGCAATTGAACTTAAAACTGAATCAAAACAACACAGATCATCATCATTTAGGCCCAGCAAAACCCGTTACTTTTGTAGTATCAGTAAACCGGACAGGAGAAATGCACATCGAAACTGCAAAAAATTAAACGCTCAGTAGCAGAGATCATTTCAGACATTCTGGCAGTTCCGTTACACCTCCATGGATACCTGCTGAGGGCCCGTGCTTAAAGACAATTTACTGACAGCCCACAAGCACTTCACAGCACCTGCCAAGAGACAAGCTGAGGTTTCCAGGTCACATCATTCCTGGTAGCTTCGTCTAAACTTGCTTGACATCATAATTTCCATTTTAAACTTAAAATTGGTCTATTTTGGAACAGTGGTGGTGAAAGGAGCTAATGAGTAATAAAAAAATGATTAAATAAAAAACGCAAGAAACTGAAGCACACCACATTTCTAAAACAAACCAAAACGAATGAAATAAGACAAGCAGAAGATAAAACTAATGCTTAAGTGTTTGATCAAACCTTTAAATACACATTTTAAAATAACCACCACCATGTAAACTTGCACACTTGAAGGCATTCCAGAACAGAAGAGGTAAAGTCAACACACAAGATCAGAAATATCCACCGTCTTCATTTTTCCACCCATTTTATTCTCGACGGGACTGACCTGCCGTTGTCCCTGCCGACGCCCCACACCCGGATGCTGACGATAGGCTGGGAGTGGAGCAGGGTCTGGCCCAGGGGGTCGATCAGGTTCAGCATCTCATTCTCCAGCACCAGCAGCATGTCCTTGCCCTGTACAAGACCCCTCGTCAGTTTTCATTGGTTCATTTAAGACACGGGGGCGCAAACGCACCCACGACGGCCGACGTACCTCTCCCCAGATTCCAACGGTGTCGTGCAGGTTGTGTTTATGGTAGGAGAGCTGCCTTATGCAGTTATTGACGGCAACGCTGCTCTTTCCAGGTGCCATCTCTTCTTCTGATATCTCAACCCAGCCCAGGGACCGTACAGCAAAGCACTGTGAAATCAAGACGGTCCAAGGTTACGAACAATCACTGCTGGCAATGTATTCAAGATGGGTTTCTCCATCTCTAACTCTGTACCTTTGCCTCTGCATCAGTGCTGTATGAATTCGGTTTCTCTTCTCCCTCTGACTGGGAATAGCTGTATATAACCAAGCAGAGAACAGTACCCTATGATGAGCATGTATTAATAATCTAAAGATAGGAATAGAGGGATTTGCTGAACTAATCATCAGGAAACCACAACAGTCCATGTTTTTGTGATACATCAGCACCTCGCTCGATTCTATTTTGAATGGTTGGCCCAAGAACTACAGGAGCTAAGATGGAGCAAAAATATCCCCAGTTAGGAACCACTGGAAGACAGCAGTGTTCTTCACCCGGCACCAGAAGCATTTTTCAATCCTCTATGGTACATCTCTATACACATCAATGAAACTAAGCCCACCTAAGGTTGATAGAGGCGTAGCGCAGGGTAGCCCCCTCAAATTCCTTTAGACTCTGATCTGAGGTTACATCCTCCTCTTCCTCCTAAGCCATAGGAATGACAGCAAGACACGTAAACCTTTAACGTATGATCAACACAGCTAAACTGTACAAAAAAAATGAAGGCGAGAAGAACTGTACCTACCTTCCACAGTTCATCATTGAATCTGTTTGGACGGGACACACCATTCCATGTGATCTAAGGTTTTAAAAAAATAATAAATAAAAAAATGGAAACAAAAACACACTTAATACTTGATATAGACCTGGGACAGAGAGACTTACATTGAATTAATACAATTACATGAGCTGCTAGGGTTAGGTAAGAAATTTGTGCTACATTTTTTTTTTTTTTACCAATTTGTTAAGTTAATAAGGTAAAATGAAGTTGAACTGCTGCTCATACCTGTGGTTCCTCAGAGGGGGTGATGGCTGGAGAGGTGCTGGATGGTCTCTCTTGGGCTGCACCCTCCTCCAAGGGAGAAGGTGGCTCCCACTGCGTGGTGCCCGTGGGAATGTGCCAGTAATAGGTGCCAGAGGTGTCCCGTACCCGCATCCAACCAGCCGGCAGATCTGTGTCCGTCTCAAACGCACTGCGGTCCCAATACGACTCTAACATTTATACCAGGTGTGGGTGAAGATTAACAAAGAATAAACAGTGGAATAAGAAATGGTATCAGTGTAGACATCAAACTCTGGCCTAAACATCTTCACTCGTATGAAGTACCACTTCTTGAGGCAAAGAACAGTCACATTCAAGTTAACTGGCAAAATTAACAAAAACAAAACATCTGATTGGCAGAGGGCAAGCTACCTGGGTCTCCATCAGGAGAGCTGTTAGCAGTGCTGCCCTGAGACAGAGACATGCAGCTGGAGTCCTCATCACTGGCTCCGTTCTTGCTGAACAGTAAGCACGGGGTCTGGCCTCCGCCCTCACCGCCCTTCTTCAGCTCGCTGCTGCTCTGTGTCTCAGACGAATCCGTGTCCTTCTCCCCGCCATTGGAAGGGAGGTTTTCCTCTTCCTCTTCTTCCTCCTCCTCATGCTTTTTGCCTTTGGGGACTTCAGAAGTATCAATAAGAAGAGGCTCATTGGCAGTGTTCCGAACAAAGTCAGAGCACAGGACCTTCAGGGTCTTGTTATTCTCCACATCATCCCCTGGATCTCCATGAATGGAGTTCTGGTTTGGATTACTATCCGGGTTCTCATTCTCATTTTCAACCAAGTTAAGATTCTGGTCCGAATTCCTGTTCCGGTCCTGCTGCTTCTCGGCTACTTTGCGCAGCTGGTTCTGGCCTTCCTTCATCCACTTGGCATGGCTCCCAGACAGGGGGTGACCCTGCTCGTTTTCCTGATTCCTGGCCCGCTCTTCCTCACGGTGCTGCTGGGATACGTCGTCGTCCAGTCCGCCCATGCCGTTAAGGAGGTGGGAGGGGGTGGTGCTGGCGTAGATGTGGCGACTCTTGGGAGAGGCGGTACACAAGCCTTTAGCTTTGCCTTTTGGTCCTAAATCCGATTCCAGATAGGCACTGTGAGTGCAGCGCAAGTCAAGGCTCAGGGAGGAGGGCACACAGGTGTTCTCGTTGGCCACGTCTGAAGTGCTCTCCAAAGACATGGCACGGAGCTAAAAACCTATACAAAAAGTACAGATGGCAGCAATTAACTACTTGAAAAAAATTCCACGACTAGCCAAGTAAACTCGACTGGCCAACACTGTATTCAACTAGTCATATGGCTCTTTCTGTAAATTGATGAATTCCAAGAAATAAACTAATTCCATAAATTTACAGTTTTCAGCTCATGCTGGGAGGTGCTAAAGTTGTGATATGACAAGTGGCTCGTGTGAATAATGATCTGAAAACTTATTTTCGCCTCACTTCATCTGAACGACTCCAAATTCGTAAATGAAACGGGCCTAGGAGCCACTGCCGTTTGTAGATTTCCTCAACTTTATCGTGCGCACCGTGAGATGCAGTTTAAAATGGCTTTGTAAAACGGCTGTCCTTGGTTCTGTTGCACAGTTAGCTAGCTAGACAGCTGATGTGCATCTTTATTATTTAGCTAGTAAGCTATATGTTCAAAGTGTAGAACGACGTGAGTCCCACGACCAACGCTTTCACAGCAGCAATCCCATCTTGTGTGTAGCTCCGCAACACCACATACCTTAGCAAGCCCAGATAACTAGTAAGCTAGCTTCTCGTTCAAGCTAGCTGGTTATCCATTTACTCAACTAAATGCTAACGAAGGCCGTAATGTTAGCGAACTAGCACTGTCAACTACCTGACAGTCTTCTTATGATCGGCTCAGTGGTGAAAGGTGCAACACAACAACAGTGAGGATAAAAATGTAAATCCACAACAACAACAAAAAAAACCCATCGATTAAATCACGCCGATTGCTAATGTGGCTAGCTAGCTACCGTTCTTGGCATCAAGCTAATTAACCCAGTAGCTAATGCTAGCAACTTCATTCTCCTGCGATACCAGCTGAGAAAACCGATCATCTCGCCCCAGTTCGCCTCCCACAACATAAACACACCCTTAGCTAACCGAGATAAGACGGCTAGCCAGCTAGCTACTTACTAAACCATCAAGACGAACGACGCTTAATTGTCATTTATAAAACATAAAAAAACACCAACATTATAATTTAGCCCTCACCTTTTATTAAGTATCCTTCATCAATACCCAGCAGTTATTGGGATTAAGCAAGCACAACGAAAAAAAAATGACCCCTCAACAACGTATCCAGTACGGCGTACTCATAAAACCGTATCCGCTAGCGAGCTAACAGAGTTAGCCACTCCCTACGTCATATCTCCCACGTTAAAAACGCGTCACGTAACCACGTGGTGGCGTCAGCGCGTTCACCTTAAACGAGATGAATACACGACGAGAGACCGCCTGCTCTCCTGAATTATTCTGTATTGTTTTAAAGAAGGAACCTCTTTCCTAGTTTCCTAAAGGTTTAGTAGTGATGTGACGTTCGCTACGAAAGCGTCGAAGCTCGTTTCGCTACTGGAAAAGCACATCTACTCGACAGAGTCATTGATTATAGAGCTGAAGAATCTTTATTAAAAATAATATATAAGAATATATATAGATATAACATATATAAGCTCTGGAAATACCAAGGGCGGAAGAAAACATGCAGAAGACTTGTTTGTTGAACACCTTTGGACTGTCAGAATTAAGGATTTATCTTTTCCAGTGGCAAGGTATTTTAATACAAACAGGCATGACATTTCTGACATATCTGTTTGTATTTCTAGTTCTTCCTACGGGAGCAATGAAATAAAAAAAAAATCAAAAAGAAAGAACGGATCTACATTCTGTAACTTTAGAACCACATGGAATGAATGTTAAAATGTCAGCTTTTTCAAATATAAACTGGTTCCTCTTTTATATATAAAATATATTTTATAAACACATACACACACACACACACACACACACACACACACACACACACACACACACACACAGGAAGCAGGACCCTCAAACACTTAGGCGTCTGGTAGCAGAGCTTGAAGGAAAAAGACTGGGGAGGTGAGAGGGGAATTTATATACATCATTTTTTTTAAAGCTGTGATACACTTCAGTTAAGTGGATCTTAATTGTCAGTGTCCTTCGATTCAGTGACATCCATGTTCACATAGTCCTATAATGACAAAAAAGGCATTTGTTTGGCATTTTCTTGTTAAAATATAAACAATTATTGCTACTATATAAAATATTGCTATTATATCTCTACACTTTTTTGTCTAATATCTATTTTGGTTCTGTCACACTGATTCTTAGGTTAGTCTTCTAAGCCTGATTCTTTATAATGCTATATTATGCTATATTATATGAACACATCATCCTCTCAGTCTACAAGAAAGACTACATTAAAAACATTGACTGACTTAGTTTGCACTGTAACATGGTATCTAAAGAACACTTACGCAATCATTTTCTAGAATGTTTTCCAGAACTCTCACAATATCCATAAAGGAGGGCCTCAAGGAACTGGACTCCTGCCAGCAGTCTTTCATCATTTCTATCCTATGGCAAATATATACAGAGCATATACATGTTACAGGAACATCTGTGTTGAGTACAGGCTGGAAAGTCCAAGGTCTAAGGGAAATACTCCCCTGAAGGTCGTGTGAATGATCAAGAATTACAAAATGGTAACTGCTAACAAACTGGACACAATAGTGATGGATATCCCAAGTGATACCAACATCAGATACAAGGAACGCGAGAAGCTCTCGAAATACCAAGGGCTGAAGGAAGAGCTAGAAAAAATGGAATAACATTTGAGATCTCTGTCTAGAAGAGTGCAGTTCTGGGAACAGCTCAAGCTCTCAGGCCTCTTCAGGGGAGTATTGAAGGAACAAGGCCACAAGAAGGGAGAGGATATATATTTAATCACAACTACTCACATTTCTGGTCTGCACTCTTCAGGTAAATAATTTCTGTAGCCAGCACATACATAGTGTGCTACGTCCTGTGATGTGTTTAAATGTGGATAAGGCACACTTGAGCCTAAAACATATTCAGAGAGCATATTAATTATTTCACAGCTGTAAAATGGAAATAGTATTAAAAACATAATGTAATGTGATCTATTCCATGACTGTAAACATTTCAAAATACATTTACAACTTCTTAAAGTAATTACTTACTTCAAAGACACTTACCAAATGTTTGCATCTCCCACAGTAGTATTCCATATTCCCAGACATCTCCTTTGAATCCATAGTTTTTATTTTTGAAATACTCAGGAGGGCACCATCGCAAGGGAACCCGTTCCTGCAGGGAGACAGTATCACCAAAAGCCTTACATTGTACAGTCAAAACAAGGTGTAGGTAGTCAATGATCAATGTGCACTCCCATGCTCTTGAATACACACACACATATATATATAAATAAAATACCATATTCTATTCTATTCTATTCTATATTTAATATCCAAAGTGGATATTACAAATAAAGGTGTACAGATAAAGTGTAGATTATGTTGACATGGATGGCAGAGATCTCACTGTTTCGATAGAGACATATACACATACAAGGTGTCTCGAAAGTAAGGAAACAACCACATAAAATGAAAACATTTTGGCAGAAGGACATTCAGTTTCAGTCACAAGCCTATGAGGGAAGGAGGAACTCTGTTAGCCCATGTGACCAACGTGGTGGCCATCTCGAATGCAGCCATGTTGGATTCAACTTCCGTTTTTCAAATGGGAAGGTAGGTGTGTGTTAACATTGGGATTTGTCTTCTGTCCAGGCAGTGTTAGCCATGCCTCAATACACTGAATGCAGACAACACATAAAAGGTGCACTTACAAAACTTAAACGCTGTAACATCTGACTGAGGATGACCCAGACAATTAGATAGAATTTGCAGAATGTGTGACACTGCAACTTCAGGTAAACCCTTATTTTCCTTATCAGGTGCTGTTCAGTGATGAAGCAAAATATATTTGGAAATGGTGAGGTCACCAAACCAAACCAAACCACAGATACTGGTCAGACACAAACCCTCACTGGACCAATTCATCAAACACAGTTGCCTCACTTAAAGTCATGGTATGGTGTGGTGTATGAAGTATCCAAACTGTCAGACCTTTTTTTTACTGATGGAACATTAAGTGCAGACCACTACGCAAGGTTTTTAGATGAAGAGATGTTTCCTTCATTGTTGTCAGTGGATGGAACATTTCCTGAATTCTTCCCACAAGATGGAGCCCTACCTCATTATGGACATGTTGACAAGAGACTTGATGTGCAGAATTGCCAAAAGTGGACTGGTTGTAGGGGTCCAATCGTGTGGCCGCCATGTTCTCCTGATTTAACCCCTTTGGATCTATGGGTTCATGTTAAGGAACTTTTTTGCTCTCTTAAGACACGAAATGCTGTGCAAAATAAAATTGTCAAAAAGTGTCCTGATGTCATCAGCTTGGTAAAGCCCATAACACAAGAGAGGGCAAATTTTGCAGCAGGATGGTGCTCCTTCTCATACTCAGTCTCCACATCAAGTTCCTAAAAGCAAAGAACATCAAGGTGCTCCAGAATTGGCTAGTCCAGTCAAAAGACATTATTGAGCATGTCTGGGGTAAGATGAAAAAAGAGGCTTGGAAGATGAAACCAAAAAAATATTGATGAACTATGGAACTCCTGCAAGACTGTTTTCTTTGCCATTCCAGATGACTTCATCAAGTTATTTTAGTCATTGCCAAGATGTATGGTTGCAGTCCTCCATGCAGTCATACACAATATGAATGATTTTTTCCAAGGCACCATGACTTTATGTACTAACGTCATTGTAGCATGTTTGTACATTCAAAATAAAGTATTTGTATAATTTCAGCATTATTTTTGTATACGACAAGACTTCAACGTCCAAGCAAAACCTGACCTTCCTGTCTTAATTAAATGATAAAACTAAATGAATGATACAAATCTTTACTATCTGAATATATCTGATTATATTAAAGCTGGAGAATTTGTGGTTATTTATGGCATCTTAGAAATGGATAAGAAGAGGAAATGTGGTGTTCAGAGGCAGAGGATTAAAGAAAAGCACTTGAAGAAGAAGTTCAAGTGTTCAAAAATTACCGATTTACTCAGCAAGGGAATAAATATTCTTTCTTCTTTTTTTTTTTAAAAATAAATAAATTATAACTGAGTGTGTGTGAGGCTTTGAAACCTGGCATATTTCCCAGAGTGAACAACTGTTCCAGTCCAGCCCTGTGCGCACACACGTACACCCACACCATGTATCATGGTCTCGAAAAATCTCTGACTCCATTTAAAATATAGGAGTATTGTGGTCTTACCCTATAGGGCTTCTCGTAACTGCTGCTCGTGAGATCCCTGGCCAGGCTGAAGTCTGCCACCCTCACCTCACTGGGAAAACTGTGCAGCAGGATGTTGCGTAACCCTAGGTTGTGATGCACTATCTGATGAATGGATAGCAATGCAGAGTCATGTTGTTAAATAAACCCACCTAGGATGAGCAAAAGAGGACTGATTGCTGTAGTAATATAAGGTAAAAGCAGAGTGAGCACCATTTTGGAGCACAGGTGGTTCATAGCATGTGCTATGTGGTAGGCCACAATTGTGAAGTAGTGCTGAAGTTCATTATCCTTGCGCAGGGTGTTTTTATTCTCTTGTAAGAAGTTGAGTAGGGTTCCATGATTCACATACTCCATAATTAGCATATATGGAGCTGGGATAGCACGCGCGCACACACACACACACACACACACACACACACACACACACTCACATTAGCAATTCATGTCAGACCACTGCATTATCACATCAACAACAGTTATGACCTCAGCCACCCTAATGTGTTTGACTATTTCAGAAAGAATTATTTATTGTTTTGTATTCAATGTCTTGAACTGTTTACCGCTGTGCAGCTTTCGGGGGAGGTGTATATATATTTAGGATTTTCGGGGTATGTGTATATATATTTAGGATTGCATCATACTGTCACTGATGTCCCAGTCCACAAGCTGCAGTATGTTTGGGTGTGACCCTAGCTTCCTCATGACTGAAATTTCCTTTTCAATCTGCTTCTGGTTCCTGCCTAAAACGTAATGTAAAAAAAAAAGACTTAAAAACAGAAAATCTGAAATGTGACTAAATGATCATAGTTTGATTTTCATCCAAGAAAGAATGAAAGAATTTAGAAAAGAATCACCTTTGGAGATCTTGCAGGTGAAACTGTCGTAGCCTTTAATTGAACCTCGCATCATTTTTGCTTTATAAAACATTCCTTGCCTTCCAGCCTTGATAAGCTGATGCAAACTGATGTCAGCCCTGTTAAACCTGGAACCCTGGGAAATGCAGTTTAAATAGCCACTGTCATTTTTACATTTTTTTTTGCTAAAATAATTCTTAATGTGCTCAGTAGCGATATATTTAGAAATATGCTGATATTCCAATATATTACCATTTGTGGGGCATCCATAAGAGACCTCAAGCTCTGTCTTTTTGGTTGGGAGCAGGAAAAGATATTTTGTACAGGAGAAGTGCTATTCTGCACAGAGACAGCTTCAGGGGACACAGCCAACTGTTCCGTGACTTGGACACATCTTAGATCTCTAATGGCATGCATCAGCCAGCAGTATCTGTAGGGCATAGGAAGCATTACACTGTGTGCATCTTGGATTCAAGAACCTTCAGAATATCGCACTTGAAGCATTAGTTGATGTTTCACTGAACTGAAAGTAAACTCACACTTTCAGCAGTATTAGTGCAATTATGATCAGAATTATGATTGAAAATCCAGCTACAAGAAAATGCGCCATGGTAGTAGTTCCTGAAAGATGAGACAAACAATAATTTTTATAATTACATGACAGTTCATTCATCTTATTGGTATTTTTCTTAGCCCCTTCTCCTGCTGTCTAGAGCACGTAGGCACACAGAGGATGCTGTAACCATCATGTACACTGGAAACCACCTCATCCTCCTTTCTTACAACCTATTTGAGGGCTGACAGCAATAATGTCTTCAGTTATTAGGTTATTACTCATTAATTCTAAAAATGATGAATTGTTGTAAAATTACATATTAGTAGACTGCATTTAGACAGGAGCCTAAAACAAAAAAGAAAGAAAAATGAAAAACACAACAGTTACAACGGGGAAAGAAGTAGGTGAACCACATCATTTTGAATTTCTGAAACTTTTCTGCTTATCAGAATTATGCAGGAACTAAAGCACCACATGGAATGGAAAGGTTGGTCCTCCAAAGCTTATTTCCTTTGATATGATAATATTAGTCATAACATCAAACATTAATATAATAATAAAATAATATTAATATATACCGTCAACAAAATTGCCACCTATTGCAAACTATTGTAACAACATATAATGTATCTTATATGCAAGTTTCTTGGTGGGGAAAACCTAAAAACCTAAAAACCTAAAAACAGACCTGTGATTAAAGATTAAGTAACCGTTACTAGGAACATGCCATTGTCATTCGACTGCATCCTAGAAATCCCAAAAGCGTATCAGTGTGAGTCCTCAGGACTTACTAGATGGTAGGGATGGTGATCAGCTCCAGCCTTCTGTCATGGACTGATCTTGATTTCATTTGTGAAAACTAGCAGAATAGAAATGAGTTGTTATAGCGGAAGGGGTCACTTCCTTCCCATTTCTGAAGGGTGTAATGCGCTCTTTATAAACACATTGGTTTGTAGAACATCAAAACTGGAGGGTACTTGTGGTTTCCTGTCATAAATGTTCTCGGTTTGAATACCATCACTACATCAGAAAGCACAGATAATGAAATACTTAGGTTCACAAATCAAAATCTAAATTCATGTCAAATTCAATCCAAATTGTTTATACATGCGGGTACATATGTATAACTCCAGGTGTGTAGTTCCAGTGAGAGATGTAGAGATACTCAAAACGTACGGTTTTCAGAGACAAGAACCTTTTGGACAAACAACCTGCTTCTGAATTTGAACAGGACAATCACCTTTAAGAGGGGGAGATGGTGTATATAATATATAGATTTTATTCAGCATTTTGGTTGCCCAGCTGATAAAGGCCTCGGTCTGCACCATCCTGTTTCTCTGGGAGTTATTATACTTCACTGTAGTTGTCACAACCATGATCATTTTGTTCCACTTTTCTTTCTTCCTTCCTTGTTAATTCTGTGAAGTGATGGCGGTGTGAAAGTCTTACTCACCAACACAAAAGCCGAACGGTTGTAGCCCCCATGAGGTCAGATGGAATTCCGGACAACAGCACGTCACCCATAGGTAGATCTAGTATTTCCACCGTGTTCATTTGCACTATACATTCCATTAATATTTGTACCTATTAAAGTTCAAATAAAAATCTCTAAATCGCATCTTCACTTCAGACTTGGTATGTTTTAAATGTTTCAGACAACAATCACATACACCAAATGAAAACAAAGCTACATATGCAGTTTTTTTCTTTTTATGACTGTGCAAATTGTGATAGCGGACACAACTTTGCTATCGGGATTATGATCAAAGTTTAATGCAATCAAATCAACAAAGTTACATAAAAAAAGAAGCATTAAAAATTCATTTAGCATTAGCATTAGCAGCCAAGGACAGATGAACCCCCAGAATAAAACAAGATCAGACAGACTCAAGAATTCACACTGTAGCAGGGCTGAGGTTCCACATGTTGGTAATATTTAATACTATTCAGACAAGATTTACTAATCCAAATGTTAAATATGGTCAAAGTGTGGCACAATGAAACAAGATCAAAACAATACTAATTGTTTACTTCACTGGTCTCCGACTTCTCTGGGCTAGAGAATATTGACCATAACAGAGCACAAATATACAGGCAGAGGCTGTAAAATGCTTATTTTGATATAGTTAGCCATCGATAGCTGAGAAGTGGAAGAGTGTCTAACCTTTATAGGATTTTTTTTTTCCTTTTTGTCACCTACGAATACATAAAGTGCTCAGACACTTCCTGTGACATGCTGACGCAATTCTGGTGTCCTGAGCAAAGACAACGATGATGGTACAATGGCACAAACTGCCCTGCAGGATGAAAAAACCTTGTTGGCACAGAGGGGGAGAAAAAAAAAACCCACAACAAAAACAAAACAAAACAAAACAACACTTTGACTCATATGTTACAATGAGATGCTTTGCATGGTAGGACACTGTGTGTATGTAACACACTAACACACACACACACACACACACACACACACACACACACACACACACACACACACACACACACACACACAC
>JAOXYF010000015.1:6512763-6533733 GCA_028565775.1 Sternarchorhynchus goeldii | reverse complement strand
ACACATAAACACACACACACACACACACACACACACACACACACACACACACACACACACACACACACACACACACAAATAATAATAATAATAATAAACAAACAACGTGCAATGGCGCAAAACGGAAACAAAAACAAATTACAGCAACTTAAAGCATAAAAGTGCATACAGTATTATTAACAAGATCTGATAACAAGACACGATGCCAGTCTTCCTCGCAAAGAAATATTGATCAAACATATGTATTCTACATAAAAATACATGATTAGAATAGCAATACATGGCTGAGATTGTTCCATGAGAAAAAAAAAAGTCTTTAAATGGTCCTAAACAATAAATAGACTAGTACCACCTCGCCCCCATCCTCCGCCAACACCAACACACTGATGTGTACGACCGTCTCGTCACGCATGGTTTGTAGAGTATGTGACCGGCACTTACTAATTTATCCTGTACGTAAAACTACAACAGGTCAACGAAGAGAAATTAAAAACGTGTGAGAGACAAACACTGTCAACGGCTGAAATAACTGGACGGTACCACAGTTTGGATAAACGTTGAAAAAAGAAAAGAAAAGAGGGGAAAAAAGGGGCCAGAAAGCTCCTCTCAATCTGAGAGACCTGCATCTTGTGAGTGTTTGTTTTATTCCTCCACCCAGACGTTACTAGAGCTCAGACATCATTGAAGAACGCAGTACTTCTTGTAATCTGTTTCAAAGTCCTCATCCATGCTGGTGGTGTCCGCTATCTTTTTCCCTTCAGTCTTTGGCAGGAACAGGGAGTAGTCCACACCCTGTTGCTCATAGAAGAGAATGTATGCAGAATCTGTGTCTATCTCCTCTGGATTCATCTCCTGCGGACATCACACAGGGAAGTGAAGCTCACACACATCACACGTTAGCTTAGCTTTGAATGTTAAAATCACACGTTAGCTTAGCTTTAGCACATGAGGAATGGCCACAGTCACTGCACAGGTGTGTGTGTGTGTGTGTGTGTGTGTGTGTGATACCTTACCTTACAGCTGCTGTCGTTGTAACAGTACCATTTCTCATTGGGGTTTTTGGCATACGTTACATAATGGCCTCCTCCAAGGATCCCTGAGTGACACTGAAAACAGAAGCAATAACTTCAGGACTGAAGAAGTTTTTTTTTTTTTTTTTTAAGATATAGGAATGCAAATATTTGTCATTATACATTCATATGTACAGTGCATCACATCGTTTTCTTCACACATCACAGCTTCTGTGCGAGCTGGAGTCAGGGCACCAGGGTCAGCCATCGTAAGGTGCACCTGGACCTTAAAGGGTTAAGGGTTTAGCTCAAGGGCCCCAACAGTGGTTGGCTAGCAGAGCTGGGATTCAACCCTGCAACCTTCCGACTGATAGGATGAAGTCCTAGCCAATATTCTGCCGCTGCCCAAAGTGTTCTTGAGCTGCAGTCAAATGCTCCAACACTGAACTGAACTCGTATATCCCCTTATGATCCAGTTAACAAAATAGAAAAATCAAAATGGGAGAGAAATTGCTGTTGAATATACCAGTCATTGTGAAGGTTTGAGAGATTTTAGTGACTACAACTAAAAAAAACCAGCAGTCACTTCACTGGTGTAACCACCACCACACACTGGTGTAACCACCACCACACACTGGTGTAACCATTCTCCAATTCCAAAACCTTGCCACTTTATAATGTAGGGTCATTTCAGACCATGTACTCCTGTTAACACTAATGGTGGCTCTAACCATGCAGAGCAACTTGGACGTGTCAAGATGGAGACACTCACCGATATTGCATACAGGTCATAGACAGGCTCCAGGCAGACCCTGTCTCTGTGGTCCTGCGAGGCCTCTAGGTCCATGCTGTCCTCAGGACAGCCGTTGCTCTCCAGCTCCGATACGGACGTGGCGTTATCACAGTCCCTGCCGGCGTCGTCGCCCAGCGCGGAGTCCGGGCCCGCGGTCTCGGTCTCGCTGTGGGCCTCTGGCCTGGTGCTGATGGACTCCAGCTCCAGTGGGCTCTCCCTGCCACTGTCCAGGCTCTCCTTGCTGAGGGAGAGCTGCAGCCGCGAGTCCGGCCGCGCCGGCCGCTTCTGGGCCGGCCTCCAGCCGTCGGCTTTGGGACTGCTGCTGGGACTGCCGCTTCTGCTGAGGGGAGAAGAGAACAGCCTCCCGCTACCTGGAGAGTCTGTGACACACACACACATATATAAATATCTCCAAGTGCCAATCTCTCATGTGCTGATAAAACAATGATTCTCACTTTTCTATATCCAGTCCTGCTGGAAAGTAGATGAAATTCAGCTTCATTAGAATCAGTGTGCCAACTACAACACACAACATCACATCAGAGTGGCGCTGGGCACCTTTTGTATTATTAGCAGTAAGTGGTGTGGCGTTAGAAGGTGGATCTCCAGCTGCAGAGTTTGACCCAGGTTCCTGTTCAGCCAACAACTCTCCTGAACAGGAACCATGCTGGCTGTGGTGTGCCTCTCGAGGGGTCAGAAAAGCGCTGGGGTCAAAGGTGTCCCTGGGAAACCGCACAATCTTCTGAGATTTAATCCAGCGCCCATTGACAAACTGGAACCGCTTCAAATGCACAATCTGTCCCAGAGGAAACAGAAGACCAAGGGTTTTGCCTCCGACAGACTCAGGAGCAACACTGGGGCAACACTCAGGGGTAACACTGTTCAAACTATGACCCATGACAAATTAAATTGTCTGAAAATTAAATTCAGGGAAGGTTTGATGAAAACCAAAAGTGAAACCCATTTTTACGTAATATATGTTACCATATTTATTCACTATTTCACATTTTAAGCACACAATTCGCATAATGGCTGAAATGATTTGTAGCGAGTCATATTCTGATATTTTATTGCATTTAATCTTAAACAATGGAAACACACATTTTCTTTTTTGGCATTTTTATTCCTTCAGAACAAAACCAGAAGAGGCTTTACTGAGAACATCATCATCAATATCTAGTGCTGGAAATTTTTAGTGCATCCATACAAATGTTGTGCTTCAGTCATTATTTACAGTAATGCAAATCAGAATTAAATCCTGATGCAGACGCTGTGAATCGGAGCATCTGCTGGGAGAGACATACCAGTACAGGCGGGAGTCTCCAGATGTCCAGTTTCTTGGTGGCTAGGCGGTGAGTCTTGCACTTGGAGCAGTAGTAGAGCTCATTCTCGCCCAGCTCCTCCTCCGTGGTGAAGGCCCTCAGGCAGCTGTCCAGGCTGATGGGTTCGGCCTGGGCGTGACGGCTCAGCTCCACGCTCACGTGCTCCTCCACCAGCTGCACCACACCAGGACACAGGTGTAGCACGCCGCTTATCCACACACTGCACTCCGGCAGCTGAGAAGTGTCTTAAGGCTTCGCTCAACACTTCAAACGGGACCAGCTCAATGATTTGGCAAGGAATCCTTAATTCTCAATTAACTAATGAATAAAATTGATTGATTAAAACAAACATTTAAAGCATGGATAGATCCTTAGCCATAGAACCTTCTAGAGATGCCTCTATCCTGGTCTGCAGGTCTTACCCTCTCTTGGGATGTCTGGTAGCGGAGGTGCAGGGCGGTGGGGTCCCAGTCAATGGCTATACACACATGGCCTACTGCAGCTCTGTCATCATTACACTCTATGGTACAGCCTCTGCAGAACCTGATGGAGTCAGAGAGTCAGACTTTCCTGTGCCGCACTATTCGCTTTGGACCGCATCTAAATTCCACAGCATTCGCTCGTACCTGTACCACGGACACCACGCGCAGGAGCTCCCATCTCCCTGCACAGCACGCAGGGTGAAGGGGTACTGGTAACCCAGGCTGTCGTCACTTCAGCAAGAGGGTTAGAAGACAGCAACGTTCGAGTTACTAACTCTTCTGTGGCAGAACACAGCACGAGAACTACCAGAATCCATTGCGAGATTCAGGGGGGTGGAGAGAAAAGCCACTGACCAGTCCTGAGCATGGTTGCTCGACTCCTGAGGGGGCAGTGGACTGGCCAGCCGGGACACCTGCGTCCACACGGTGTTGTAGAGGTCTCGACCGCGCGTATCGCCCGTGCAGGGTACGATCAGGGGCATGCCAAACAGACTGGGCCTGTTTTTCTGAGATGAGAGGAAGTACAACTCTGCACGCATCTGGTGTGGGAGAGAAAAAACAGCACAAAACCGTTAGCAAGTTTGCCTTCCAGACAGAGACTTGCATATACAACATGAATGTGTGTTTTTGTAATCAAACTCAGTTTTACCTAAAGCAAAGAAATTATAACAAATGTTAAATGATAACTGCTGGCTGTAGTGATTACCATTTTCCGGTGGATGGCAATAATGTAGCTGGTCAAGGGGCTGTCACGGACGGTCATAATGTGCCCATTCGGCAGACCGCTGGCAGGGCTGCCATCTGCGCTGCAGGGCACCACCGTATTCGGCATGCCCTTAGGAATGATGTCGAGTCTCAGAGACGTATTGCTGGAGAGTGATTGGTTTATACCGTTGGCCACCTTTGGGAGGTCTCCTAGAACCACAATAAACACCATAGAGGGGCATCTAACAGCAAGCAATTATATAAGCAATAAAATCTGATACTGAAATAATACAAATCACCACTCAGTTCAGTTGAAATATACATATTTGTTAGAACCACCTGTTTCAGTTTGTGCCGGGTATCCTCAAGTTCTTTAACTACAGTCACCTTCCCACCACTGGTTTCTTGCTAGCTTTGATACTTTTGGGTGCCAGATGAGTCTGAACCCAGCAGTGACACAGTTATGCATAAAACACTAGTAAGACTAGCGAGCCTTCAGTCTGATCCCGTCAAACCAACCACACGGCCTGCTACCACTGCAGTACCATATCAGTGACACTAATGAGTCGGGAAGTGGGGTTTTTAGTGTGCAAGCACTGATTTTACAGACTTTGACTGTTGAGATGGTGCAAACGGGAACCAACAGCAGCGATGGACTGAAATGTACAGAGGGTGAAGAGGTGGTGCAGCCTCACCAGGACCGGGTCCTTTAGGGGAGGTGGTGGACGAGGGTCCCGCAGGCAGCGGGATTTCAAACGCGCACAGGAACCCGCTCACCGCGCGCTGCACCTTCTGGTTATCCAGCGGAAAATTCTAGAAGAGAGAGACACTCGAGTCAGCGCGAGACGTGAACGGCGCTGCTTTGAGAATGCAGGGGCTCCGATCGATCTGCACCTTAATGCAGGACGAATGGATCTCCACCAGGAGGAGCTGTTCTGGCCTCAGAAGGCACAGCTCGCTCAGCAGACTCTTCAGGCCGGAGTACCTCTCGTCCACGTTCAGCCTGAGGCCGTACCTCACTGGCGTCGAGCCATTGAGCCTCACCACTGCACACAGGAACCCAAACGCAGGCTGCTCAGAGCCACTGAACGCAGTTCGACACAGCAAACCAAACTTTTCTCCACTTAAACTACAGCGTACTGTACCGTCCCACTGGTTTTTACTTGAAGATTTCATACAGACTTCTAGTCCTGCTCTATTCTGATGTGATCATGTCATGTTGGACCTACCTATGATCTCCAGGTGCATGGAGTTGTCCATGGGAAGGGGGAGCGAGAGGAAGTTGAAGGGGTCAAAGCGTGCACTGACGTGTCCGCAGGTTTTGCACTTGACCCGAGACCTGAGCTGACCGTGGAACAGATCCACCACTATAGAGCGGTTCCTCCTCAAATGATTCTCCCAAGCCTGACGAGACACAGCCAACACAAGCTCCGAGACCAGTGAAGGCATCAAAACTACTGCAGCATTGAAATATGCAGGTCACCATCACCAGGGATACCATTGCATGCTTGACACGTTAGATAGTACCTACAGTTTAGCAAATAAATAAATAAATAAATAAATAAATAATGGAATAACCCTGCTAAATAAACTTTTTTTTCTTGAAATACTGTGAATGTATCCAGTTCAGCTCTGCCTGAAAACATGGACACAGAAGCACGTCATAGATTTTATAATAAAGATTGGATAATTTGATCAAACCTCAGACGCAACTTCCCAGTCAGGCCTGCCATCACTGTCCTTCAGCTCCACGTAAGGTTTGTCGTGAACTCGGTTAAGATCCTCGTGAAGGCCGTCTAACAGGAAGGCCAGCAACTCTTGAGAATCTTGTTGCTGGAAGCCATCAAAACGTGGAGCATACTTCGCTATGGTCCACTAAAAGTGGAGAGAAAGAGAGATTCAAGTGATACTCGATTAGTCACCATATATAACAAAATTATCCTCACAACATTTGTAGACAACTCAGCCCAAGACAAACTGCCCACTTGCATAGAACACTCAACACACAGGGAAAACTCATGCAGTTATACACTTATCAACCAGAATATTAAATCCACCTGGTTAAAATAGGGTTAGGCCCCGCCCACACTGCCCAAACATCTCTGACCTACTGAAGCATGGACTCAACACCTCTAAAACCATCCTGTAGTATCTGGCAAGCAAGATGTTGGCAGCAGACCCTTTAAGTCCTGCAGGTTGCAAGGTGGGGATTAGACACGTTTAACCAGCACATCCCACAGATGCTCGATCGGATTAATCTTAAGATGTAAAAGAAAACACGATTCATCACACCAAGCCATATGCTCCATGCTCCAGTTCTGGTGTTCAAGTGCCAACTGTACTCTCTTTCAGCAGGGCACAAGGGTCAGCATGGGGACTTCGACAAGTCTGCAGCTTCACAGCGAGATGCGATGTGTGCTCAGACTCTTTTCCACCATAGGCAGCATGAGCACAGATTAATGAAGATGCTACAGTAGTTCTTCTGATACTGGGACACATGGGTCAACATTCACTCCCAGCATGCATCAGCGAGCCTTGGGCATCCAAGACCCCATTGCTGGTTCACCAGTGGTCCTTCCTAGGACCATGTTAGGTGAGAACAAACCAGCGCACACTGAGAACACCCTGCAAGGTGTTACCCAGTCGGTCAACAATCAATCTGTGTCAACGTTGCTCAGATCGTTACACTCGCCCCCTTTTTCGTGCTTCCAACATCAACTTCAAGGACTGATTGGACTCATTTTCTCCCTTGTATATTACACTCCTTGACAGGAGCCATTGTAACAAGATCATCAATGTTATTCATTTTACCCATCAGTGGTTTCATGTTATGGCTGATCAGTGTACATGTTCACTGTGAGCATACCCTGAGTTTCAGTGGTGCTATGCTTTTCTGGGTTCCACTCCACAGTTCCTGGATCAGATCACCATAGCATTTTGCCATGTGTCCACGCATCCCAATAGGATTTGTTCTATGAGAGAGATGAAAATATAGAGAAGTATACAAAGAGATGTTAAAACTAGACAAACTATGTACAAATAATCAAACGTAACCAGTTTTACATAAATTCAAACAAGGAGTAGTTTCAATTAGATTAGACCAGTTAAGAGGTCTCTCACACACACACACACACCTGTTGAGCTCATAAAGATGGTATCCTGATGTGAAGTAATCCGTTAGAGGCTTAGTGTTGCTCACACACTGGATGCTGGAGTTCATGAAACACGTGTTGCCAAGGTTACTCAGACCCGTGGCTCCTTTCTCAGTGGGCACTGTGGATTGGGAAGAGACATGAGCAAATGTCTCAGAGAAACATGCAGGTCTGCTCTGTGAGCCACTAAAGTGAGGGCCACGTACCTTTATGTCTATTCATTCTGCTGCTGTTGGCCAAAAACGACATCTCCTCAGGCCAGCTCATGTCTTTGTTACGCACTGCAGCAACACAATCGAACACAAAGTAGAGATGATGCATATATAGTCTTATTATTATTATTATTATTATTATTATTATTATACACAAAAAATGACATGTGACAGTAGTGCAGACCTTCAATAACCATGTACTGTTCATCAGGGATCTTCAGAGCTTCCAGTGAGTGATCCTCATCATCAAGAAGAGTCAGATAATTCTGTTTGGGAAGAAACGACACCAGTTTGCATCTATGCAAGAACGAGTTTTGCTTTTACACTAAACCAGTTACATGCTAGCATATAGATTTGCAGACAAGTGAGATGTTAAGAACAAAAACGTATCCAGAGATTGCCATCATGATTTTTGTGCACCTATTTTTGAGCCAAGAGAGCGTGTGGTAGTGTGTGTGTGTGTGTGTGTGTGTGTGTAGGCATGTGAATGTTTGAGAGTCTCTTCACCTCATTAATGTAGAGCCAGAGTCTCATATCTTCCTCTTTAATGCGGAGTCTCTGGGACAGATAGTTGTGAATGTCCTTGATGGTGCCCACTCGACTGAAGCAGCCAGTGTAGACCAGCACCCGCTTCAGAGGGGCACTGGGAGATGGCATGCTGCCTAAAAAACACCAGTCCGACAGACGAAGAGCTCAGGCTTCATACACGGAGAAGGTCTACAGTGAAGTGTTTAATAAGATTTTATTTCAAAGAAAGTGATACAAGTTGCAAACCATAGGTCAGTTATTTACACTTTAAATACAAAGTTCTTCCTCTTATAGACATTCACCAGAAAGCTCACTTCCTAAAACAACCCGTGCAAAACGCTGCACTAGGACAACGTGCCTTGATCTCTAGGCATCATAAACCACATGTTATTGTGACAAACTTACAGCTAAACAGTGTGGTCCAGCTCTCTACATACACAGCATGGAACACTGCTGTGTGTATGTAAACAACTTAGCAAATTCCAGCCTTATTCCTTCTGCTCACACTGCTTCATACAAGTGACTGACATTATGAAGTGACCAATCACAACCTTCGCCCTGGTTCTGGATGTCTGTTTGCAGCAACAGTTTAGCAGAAGGGTGTGATGTGACCAGAGAAGCAGCTGACCGCCAACGGAAAATTGGAACTGGTTTGTGTGGGCAGGTCAGACTAGGTGTAATCACTCTGATGAATTATAAACAAGCGTCTCTGGTTGTAGTGCCAGCCTCAGCCCTACCGATGCTGTTCCAGCCGTTGGACTGAGGCGTTCGGGCCGGCGGCTGCTGCCTCAGGAAGAGCAGGTGTCTGGGGAAGAGCTCCAGCTCCGCTTTCTCCATGTCCCTCGTCCGGATCACCTGAGCACGAGGGTTAAAGCGGCACGTGAGAGCAGCTTGCGGACACACAGGACGACGGGGAAGGGAGGAGCGGCGTACGTACCGGCCGTGGCAGGCTCAGGTTTGCTCCGTACCAGTGGTAGAGAGCCCTCCACACCGGCTCAGGTACGACCTCAAAGTCCAGGCCCAGACGCAGGCTGGGAGAACGCCGAAGTAAACCTCCTTCCATAGTCAACGTAGGAGCCTATTAGGCAAGGCACCAACAAAATTATTAGCATCACTAATAAATTAACATCGTCAGATAATAAGATCGTACAATGCAGGATGAGCGATTTTAAGCCTATAAAACTAAAGATGTGCATCTAGGGACTTAATGGAGATCAGTAATAACACCTCAGTCATATGTACGCGTTTACCTTGAGAGGCTCTGATGTCACCAGTGGCTGGTTGTCTATGGCACCTGGCCTGAGAGCTGCCGCACTCACATCAGCCCCCAGGAAGCTCTGGCCGTTCGTCTCTGGAGAGTCGGGCTGGCGGGCAAAGCACACGTCTGTGGCCGCTGAGGCGGAGGGAAGGAGACCTGAGGAAGAGAGGAGGGAGGTAGGAAGAGGGAGGAGGAGAGAGGAGAGGGGGCAAGTGCCACAGATACAGCCAGACCCGGGGGGGGGGAAATCGCAGATCTCGCCAAACACTAACCGCTGCTCGTGGTTTCAGACGCCTCGGAAGCACTGGAGACGTTGTCGGAGAACTTCTCCTCGGGGGACGAGTGTGAGCTGACCACGGCGTCTCCCTGGTCCAGCCCCGCGGCCAAAGGAGGACTTTTAGCTGCAGCGAAGACCGATGGCTGATCCACCACTATTACCTTACTGTCCTGCAAACAAAAGATCAAGATCAGTTTCTATGTGCTCTGCTGTGAAACACTCAGACTAAAATCACTCTTGTAAGGTTTAAGAAGGACAGAATAAACACAAGACGAGGGCTTTACTGTGAACAGCAGACTATCAGCCGTAGCACAGTCCTTCTGACCTATAGTCCACGGTGTTGCGTCAAACTTACATATTTGACATAGTCCTTCCATTGCTGCCACCACTGGGTGCAGATGAGGAACCAATAATCTCCAGGCTGGAGGCCGTGGCGGCTCTCTCTCTCCAACCAGCCCCTGCGCACACAAGGCACGGCGTTACCTCTCAACGTCTGTACCCGCTGTGCTCGAACACAGAGCAGCAGCAGCAGCACAGAGAAGGACGAGGAAGGTCAGATACGAGCCTGATGATCTGTGCTTCTTCCTCAGGAGTGGCAGGCTGCAGTCCAAGAACAATGTGACATACCTAATGGAAGTTATAAAGCCAAAATGAGTTTCTTAAGCATGAGATGACAAGTGAAATGACACAGGAGAGAATTAGTGCGATTACACAGAGGAAGTCACTCCTACCTGAAACAGGAGGTTGAGGAACTCAGCAGCTAATGCACTCTGCACACTCCATATCTGATAGTCTTCAAGTGTCAGGTGGCCCTTCTATGCGTCAGAGCAAAAGGAAACCGTAGCCTCTAAATGTACGCCCATAAATTTATTTCAAATCATATGTTAAGGTAAGAAAATGTTCACACAGATACCTTTGTAGTGTCATGTACCCTAAGAATGTCTTCAACAATATCAGGCACATTTGCCTGCAATTCCTGTAAGAAGAGCAAAAAGTAAATTTAATGAGAGATTAGGAAACAAAACGTTATTCATCTAGGATGACAGGAAAGAGATCAAATAAATAAATAAATAAATCTGGACATTTTCAGTCTCTCCTGTCTGACTTTATAAACCTGAGCTTATTGGAGAGCTGTGTTCTTTCCAAGATCACTTACAGGGATGAAGTCAGTACGATTGTCCCTCCAGACCTCTAGTAAAGCACCAACCATCTCGTAGAGTTCTTGTCGACAGAGAACTCCATCACGGTCACCATCGAACACTTTAAAACAAACTGATCCAAAGCAAAAAGTAGGTGTGAGCACCACATCACCACAGTATTTTATATTACAAGCATTTATTTCAAATCATGTCTCCAGCTACAGCCCATAAAATAATAAAAACACTAAAAATGTTTAAACCTTACTGTCTAATTAAGAAAAAAAATGCTTCAAAATTAGCCGATAAATATAAATGAAACAGCCAGTGCTCTGCTGAACAGACTTGTGCTGCTGCTAAAACCATCTCCCAGACTGCAGGGCTCCACACTCACATTTCTGTCTCTCGGCCAGGGGCCCCCTACAGCATGCCGACAACCCACAGGAGATCTCTTTGAAGTCTATGTGATTGTCTCTGTTCTCATCAAAGGCATGGAACAAACCTGAAAGTGGGGGATTGTAAAAAAAAAAAAATTTAAAAAAAAATTCTAATAAAATTTAAAAATGCACGCCTCATTCTCCTTCGCTTAAGCCAACTTCATTTGTGGTCCAGTGCCTGATTTACTGACGCACAGATGTATGACCAAAGAAAACTCGGTGAATCAAAAAGGTCCATAAATCAATCGCTAATCCCGTTTATATTTCAATAAAAACCCAAATCTATATGCACGTACCTTCGCTTATGGATGGATGAATAGGAGGGGAAACCAGTGGTACAAATGTCTCCAAGTCAAATCGTCCAGTTCGTGACTGAGCTTTCAGTAACCAGTATCGCTTCTCCAGGTCAATAATATCCGATTCTTCCACTGCACAACACAAAAGCATATAGCTATTCCTTACTGTTATGAATATGCAGACCTGCTATTAAGGGTTCATAATTAACAGACATTTGCATGACAAATCATACCTTCAGTTAATTTATTTGTTGCCACACAACTGGTACAAACCAGTTATATACAACCCACACGTACTTGTTCTCCCCATTAACTATACACTTGAATGAGAATGACATTGAGGTGTGATAAAGTGAGTACAGACACGAGAGCCAGCTGCGATTTCAGAATTAAGATCCATTATATTAGAAAGTACAGGGCTTGGCTGGAGTTGGAAATTGCCTGTGGAGTGACGCATCCTTCACGCTCTTGCATCTCACTTCGGCTCAGCTAAATTTCCCGTGTCTATTGGCTGTGCAAAATTGCAACAACGCACTCACAGTGTGTGACCCCGGCTAAGGTCTGGTAGAAGGTAGGAGTGTCGCTGTCATCGGTCAGAGTCACACACACCCCACTGGACAGGAGCCAGCGGGAAAAGGTGAAAGCATCCTTGTTTTGAAGAAGCCAGCTCTTAAACTTCTCATAATTCACCTTCTCCGCCTGCCAAAGATTAGGGCAAAGGAACAGAAAGGAACCGGAGATAAAGACCAGCCATCAAGCAGTGTCTCGCTGCATTCAAGCATTCAGAAGTTCACAAAAATCAGGCATGAATGGGTACGCTTGGGATTGAAACGCACACCTCTACAACCGCAGGTCCTCTATACATCTACACGCTACGTCACATAACGAATACGATGCAAAAAGAGTGATGACCAGCTAGATTTTTCCTGCTCGTATTCAGTAGGTTATTTGAGAGACATTACAGTAACTTGAGTAAAGTAGGCTTATCATTTTATGCCTATGATTCAGGTATGCATATCCATTTCTCCTGTCCACTTGAGCAAGCATCTGACCTCGGTAAAGCACTTCCTGAGAGAGGGATGCACTTCTCCGTCCACAGCTTGCAGCATAACTTCAATGTCCTCTCGAGTAGCATAGCTGCCCGATTCACTGGCAAAAAGACTGAAAATGTCTGCCAGAAATAAAAAAAATAAAAAAAAAACAAAAAAACAACAACAACAACAAAAAAAAAAACAAGTCGGAACCTGTATATCAAAGTTATTATTTGAGGAACTCCGTGTCCTGCTCATAATGCTGTCACTATTTTCTTGGTATTGCTGCAAAGCACGAAGATTGAAAAGCTATTGATTGATGCACGAAGACTGAAAAACACTGAAAAGCTATTGATTGATGGAGAGCTCACTCACATCTTGCCTTCTCTTCATCACGTCCTCTGGTGAGCAGCACCAGGCCAACGATGAGGTTGTTGAAGTGCAGGCCTTTTGATGTGCCACCAAAGGAACTGTAGATCACCTAAAGGACATAATCAAAGCAGGTGAAGGCACCAAAATCTTGCTTACGATTTTTCTCTGTTCTTTTCTTCCATGCTACCGAAATGTTATCGCTAACAGCATTTTCAGTGAGTGCCTCAGAATGTTCTTGATGGTATCTGTGGTGAAATGTGCACGCAGACCTTCTACCCATTTCCTGCTGACTGTAGTTGCCAGAATGGCAATGTCTGAAAATTGCAGTTGACCACAATGGTCAGGAGTTAGAAGGGACACACAACGGACACTTTGTAACTGCTGCCTCCTACATTTCAACTCATGGCTTTTAAATTGCAACCCAAATGCCGCCCCCCCCCCAGACCTCAGTGCACTGAAACTATTTATATGATACAACAGTATCATGTTTATAAGTATCACAGTATCAACATGCGGCTAATTATCTGTGAATTAATGACATGCTTGTTACAAATAAATAAAAATAATGATGAAAAACTATTTGATCTGGATAACCACAATCAGCTGGAATGAACCTTTTTATCAAAACAAAACACAGCATGCGTGAAGCATACAAATCAAAAAGAAAAATTAAACAATTAAACATCCAATTACTGAAAAAAGCTCACAGAAGACCTACTTATAAGAGGTTCAACTGAAACCCGTCAAAGCCAATTATCTCATGCAGAAACTTGCAGAGGCACATTCCACATGCCCAGAACACAAACAGGCCATATTTTATCATTGCAAAAGGGGGGAAAAGACATAACAGACGTGTGGTTTGAACTAGTCTCACCTCTGAAATATTGAGCGGAACCATGTCCCCCAACACCTCCTTGAAGAAGCAATGCTGACTCATATAGCATGACAAGCCACAGGTTCTCCTGAAGGCATCTCGGAGCCTTTTGAGCTCAACATCTGTCACTAAATGAGAGAAATCAAAGCCATTACAGAAACTGATGCACATAAATAAGACAAAAATGACAACATTCAAAATGGCAACACAGGAAAAAAAAATACAGGGAAGCTGATGATTAGATGCAGCGTTTGGATCTGACATATTATGACAAGTCGATATATTGATACTCAAGGCGCTCTGTAAGATTTGACCTTCCATGCAAACCCATATAAAGTTACAGCAGCGTTACGTATTTAAAATCAGTGTCTAATACAGCGCTATGGAAGCTGCTACAATTGCTGACACATGGGAGGATTTGGTAACAGTGGTGTTAATAGCATTTGGGCAGTGCCCTAAAAAAATAAAAACGCTTAATAACGACATGTTAAAACGACGTATTTAAATACCACGTTTGCAGTCTGTTGGGGTTTTAAGAGAGTAGATTCACACGAACAACAATTACGCAAGAGACAAGATCCAAACAACTGCAAACTAGCCAGCTAGCTACCTAGCTAGCTAAACGTTAGCTAAATACGAGGCCTGGTGCATTCAAGTGCAGTAAATATAAATGGAGCAATAACTGCAGCAGCATGTGTTTCTGTTGACTTGGTGGAAATACCCAGTTAATTTAGGTCGTCACTTGGTTTTAGCCTTGGTTGCTGCAGTTGTTCCGTATGTAGTAGCAATAAGCCCCGATAGCCAGTTAGCTACCTAGCCGTTAACGTAGCACAGCTATGCTAAATGACAGCTCCAGCGGCTGTGTCGACCAGGGTTTAAAAACACATCACCCAAGATAAAACGACAGCGCTACTGCAAATAAATGATCAGATTTTCAGACATTCGCTGATGCAATTAAAACGCAAGCTATTACTGGGGCTTGACAGCTGCTAACAAGCGAGTTATGGAGGTATATAAGATTTAAAAAAACCAAAAAAAAACCTGCAAGAGTACAAACTGAAGCGAGCTAATGCTAACGTGCTCAGCTAATGTCATCTGCTACCTGGAGCTGCACAACTAGGCTCTGCTGGACTATTAACCAAAAACCGTCACAACTCACCTCTCTTGATCGCCTCATCATAAGAGAGGAAACCAATCCTTGATTCTTTGGCCCCCATGTTTTCCGCATTTCATATCATAAAACAAAACATAGCATCGCTGTCTAAACTGAGCTATGTCACCGTGGCTATACGAGTGACTTGTTCTTTGCCTCTTCTCCTTACTCCTTAGCTATAGCTACCTAGTCGTGACGTGTAAACTAAGAGGGTCCCTTCGGAGGCTGATGAATCTTTTGGACGGAGACCTTTGAAACGAATCATAGATGTTGCATTTTAAGGCATTTCGGAATTAATTAGGTAATTGCAGCGCTTCCGATTAAGCCAAACCGTGGAGGTGCGCTCCAGAAAATGCAACCTGTTTCCGAGTTGTGACGTATCGCATAGTGACTGGCTCCGATACAGCAATCATGACTCAAAATTGGATGCTATTTTTAATAACTTTATTGATAGCTTATCAGCAAGTCTTTTTTTTCCCTCCAGGCACTCTTTTACAGCATCTTGCCGTTGTGCTTAAGAAAATTATGTGAGCGTAATAATAGATTTATGACGGATTTATATATGAGTATTTGGTTTAAACAATAGACTGACCTAGTTTATTGGTTTAAAAAAAGGTACAGTAGGCCTACTTATTTCTAATGGAAAATCCCCATCTTTGCCTCTGGTTAAGATATCTGCAAATGTTGCCTACTCCTAACACATTATATTATTTTAGAAATATAACCAATCCTCACGTTCCATTGACTGATCCATATGCAAACACATATTAAATATGTTTTAGGCTTAAACAAAGAAAAAAATGTTAGGCCCAGATAAACAAAATGTGTAAATGTTGCCTTTTTTATTGGATGATCACACTGTCGACTTTGTTTATAGTTTTCTCATACCTTACTTGTGCCTTATTTGTAGTAGCAGTCCTGGGAAGTAACACGGGTCTACAAAGAGAAGTGCGTGCCCCCTGTTCTTGGTCCTCTATATCTCCCTTCCAAAGTGCTGATGTTGCCCAAATAAAGCATTTCTCGTGATGCTTTTTTGTGAAGATGGCATAATTATAGCTTGCGCGCGTGAATGCTGTGAAGTGGCAATTTCTGCGGGCCTGTTAAACCACTTTTTTTCTCTTTTATTTCAGCACACATGGTTGCAGTGTTGTACAAGCCTGGTGTACTGTTAAGCAATAGAGCACCAAAGGAAGTGTTATCGCCAGTAACATCACAGCTGTGATTTGCTCGCAGGCACGAGACGATGGCTTTTATATAAGTTCTACATAGTAAAGAAACATTAAAGAAAATATAGCGTTAAATATGTTTCGATATTGGCTATTTCTTCCAAACAGTAGGACCACAATAACTTGTCGCTATGCAGGAGTAAATATTGCCTGTGTAACTAGTGCAACGTTTTCTCATTGAGTCTGATTTGACTACAGGCCAAATGGCATCTTATAAAGGTTCATCCATTGTATTAATTTCCCATTTCTGAATATGAACATATACAAAACAATTAACTAGCTAGCTACCTTGCTACGGGTTGGATGCATAATGTGTTGGATAGTTTAGCAGCGCGTCAGCGAGGTGATACACTTTAGGTGTCAAAAATCCTTTGCTATCACCAAAGAAACTTGCTCTGCTGTTTATAACTAATATCAGCACGTGTTAATCGATCAGATTGTACTGTTCACTGTTAATAATACATTATAATGATAATGTATTTTGCTACTGTATACTCTTAATAGAAACGCCTTAATTTATAAATACTGTTTGAACGGACATTTTTAGGTGTTCTGTAAAGTTATTGTATGGTTGAAACCCATATTATATGTACCTTCAGTTTCAATTTAAATGTAAATAAATGATTAATGTTATGTGCTCTAAATAAGATGTAAATAAATGTAAATGTAAATAAATGATTAATGTTATGGACTCTAAATAAGCACTCTGCCATGACAATCTTAACTGTTTTGTAATGTGCTACGTAATTAAAACATATGCTTGAAAATGTGTTGCTATGCAAAACATTGACTCGTTTACGCAGTCATGCGTACGCAAGTGCAAACGTTAAACTGCGCTGATTAAAGCAATTCGCTTACATTCACTCACGTGCAGAAGTGGCTCATGCCTCAGAGCCGTGACACCAGCGCTGAGAGCCTGGCACGCGGTAGGCTGCGCGAAGGCGCATCATGGCCAGAAGCAGATCGCGGTGATTATAACCATAAATAAAGACAGAGCAAAGGGGCTGACAGGCTGAGTGATGAGGAGCTCTCCGGGCTCATTTACATGACTTTGTGTGGCCATCATTTCCGCTCTAATGTGATGCCCAGGCAAATGATCCTAGCGCAATATCGGCCAATTCGACGCCGCTCCACTGGCTCGACATCACAGTCTATAAATCACAAAGGGAACACATGCTCCCCCTGACAGCTAAATCAACATGGAATAATGACATATTCAGAGATACCAGGAGCAATGGGAAAGGGCATCATTAGCGTGTGTGCATACATGCTAGTGTAGGTTCTGTTTGTTTTGTTGGTTTTTTTGTTTGGTTGGCTGTTTTTTTACAGATCGGCATGCGACATCAAAGGTTGTCCTGTAGTTGGTGAAGTGTGGATATGTTGATATGTATCATTTATATATACACACACACACACATATACATATATATACGCACATAAATAGGGATGTGTCGAATATCTGGAACGCCACTTAACACATGAACTGCCGTTTAATGTACACTAGGGGGTGCTGTTGGCTGTCTTTGCGAAGTCAAGCGTCACAGTGTATTGCGTCGGGAACAAAGGCTGAACTCAGACTACTCTTGAACATGGCATTGAGGGGGTTAACACTTCTTTGAAACAACTGCCACAAGAAGTGGTTTGGTATCTTATCCTTGTAATTGTTTCTGAGAAAAACCCTGGACATGGGGGTGAAAATAAAGAATACCTTCTGTAGGCCAGTATAAAACTGATGTGCGTTTCTAGACTTTTGCTGGTATGGAAGATGTTTTATCATTATGGCACAGACAGACTGTATGTTCAACAGCCAAAAAATTAAAAATCTGTATGTATGCATTGAGAAGAGATAAAGACTATAAACAGTTTAAATAAAATGTTTATATTTATTTTAAATAACTTACACATTTAAAACGAGCAGTCACTGGGGTCATTGGTGACATGGAGCCCTGTGTCAAAGTAAGCACAAGATGGTAAGATGGTGACTGGGTGTCCCGTCTCAAACACAAATGTCGCTGTGTAGAGTCATGATCCCTCAGTGCAGATAAGGTCCAGTACAATAAAGATTACAGCAGATTTCATTACCCACCTCAGACAGGCCTCATGAAAAATACATGCTACAGCCAGCAGGGGGGGCATCAGTAGATCAGGATCATGATTAGCTGGTGGTGCACTTTCCTAGTGCAGCCGTACAAGGACAGTACGCAAATGCCCCAAGGGCTGGTCTAATTAAGCTTCACTCAGTCTGAAAAAAAACCCTTTCTGTTAACAAAACAGTGTATGGCATTCCATATAAACAAAAATTATTTAAGATCCTGGACTTCTTTGGCCTTCGTTCTTGCCTGGCTTTCTCTAACAAGCTTTCATTTGCTGTCCAAATACAGGATTATTCACATTGCCTTGTGCGACAGTCTGATTGCAGAGTGACGGATTACTCAATCAGTCTCCACAGGTGCAGCATGAATGTGGTCAAGTTGGAATTTTACTGCAGTGCAACAATTTCTTTCCTATGCTGTGACTCACTGACCATTGCTTTTCATGTCAACACAAAAGATTGTAGTAATTAAGCAATGTGGCCAATGTGGAAAACTCTGTGTTGTGTTTTGCCAAAAGTCTATTACAGAATTACATTTTGGGGCAGCAAAAGAAAATGTGCTATTGATTTCAAATGGCTGTGGCAACTGTGCCTCGAGTTCCTGCTCCAGCATGTAAACAACTGTACAAAAACTTTCTGTTTGCAACTGTGAATGAATATGTGATTCTGATTACTTGTTATTCCTTTAACAGTCTGTGTGTGGAGCCATCTTCACGCCTGCCCTCCCCTCTCCTCTCCTCTCCTCTCCTCTCCTCTCCTCTCTCCTCCTCTCCTCTCCTCTCCTCACAGGTTGATATCTTCCTCCTCTTATCTCTTGACTTCATCTTCCTCTCTGCTCACCCGTCCCCTCTGTGAGTTCTCGTTTTGACCTTGTCTGGCCCTGCCTCTCCTCCCTGGCTCCCTCGTTCCCTCTCCCTTCTCCTTCACTCATCACTCCCTCACGGCTCAGGCCAGCTAGCGGATAGACTAATCGGTGTCGTCCCGTCTTACCATCCGTCAGGGCCTCCTCTCATTGTTTTGACGTCTAGTTAATTCTCTGCTCATGATTTATCAAATTCTTATTACCGCTCGGTGAAAGCCCCATCCATTGTGCTGATGTATGGTAATGATAGCCCCACCATGGCTGCCCGATCCCCACTCAAGCCCATCTTCTCCCCGGCTCCCTCTACCCCACGCTATATCAGTCCTCTCCTTCCCTCCCCTCCCCTCTCCTTCTTCCATGCGTGCATGCTCCCCTTCTCTTTCTCTCTCTCTCCCCCTCTCGCTCTCTCTCTTGTGTAATTCCCTTTTTCCAGCATTGTATTGTGATCTCTTTGCTCCGTGATTCATGCTGAGTTTCTTATCCTCTCGTGGTTGCATGTATTATAAAATCCTGACTGGGCCTCAGAGATGTTGAGCTGTTGTCTCAGTGGCCCAGGAGAGAACCTTAAACAATCGACTCTGCTTGGCTTTAATTAGAGGGGAAGGCTGAAATAAAGTGGCTGAATATGGCGAACGTCAGAAAGTCAGGTCTCCTGTGCTGAGCCAGTTTGGTTCGCTTTCATTTACTTTCATTTAAAAATACAAAGAGCAGCAGTAAAAGGGGATGTGAATTTGCACAATGCACCATCACAACACACACGAGGATGTGTGGGCACTTGACCTGGAGAAACACGGTGCGTTCGAGGAAAGAGGCTTTGACTGACAATGGCAACTTTTGCTTTTGGTTTAAGGAGCGAGCGAGGTAAACGAGCGTCCTCCATGCAGGGTTGAAGCTTACACCTCCCTCCGCTCCTCCTCACGCTCCTACATCCGCTCCCTCTTAGGCCCTCCCCCTCCTTCCCCTCCTCCACTGCCGTCCCTAAGGGTCGTTTCATAATTCATATGCCTGTAATATTACATTATTGTCTCTGCAAATTTGATTCGTATGAGTATGGTGGCATGGCACACCCTCTACTATGACATGTGCAGTTGGAATCATGCATGTGATTAATGACAAGGGGAGGGGCATAGGTAAAGAAGGGGCGTGGCCAGGAGAGGAGCGTGGTTTGCATTCAGAACCTGAAACTAAGAGTATTAAAAGTATTTGTGTCACAGGGAATATGTGCTTAGCTGGGCAGGAGGGTGGCAGGGTGCTTGTTAATTTTATTCCAGTTTATAAATATGAATTAGTGTAATCGAGCCATGACTGTAATGTACAAATGGTCTTTAACCCTTTTCTATGGTTGATTACACATGCATTAATGCTGCTGAGAGTCATAAACACTTAACGACCCCAAGAAGAACAGCCTTTTGATTTAAAACACCCACACCTTCTACAATTCCTTCAAAATACTTTCAGTATTATTCAAAAATAGTCATTAGTAATACGTTAATAATTAGTTTGTGAAATGGAAAGAGGACAACGCACATGGCAGTTCTGTACCTGTGGATTTAAGGCAGTGAGTATCAGAGTGTAATCAGAGGAAAAGCATGAGGAAAGCAACAGAAGAGGTGAGAAAGAACAAGTTGAAGAGGAGCCTGAACTGAATGACTGCTGAACATGATGGATGACCCAATATGTAAGCCTGGGAGAGAGAGAGAGAGAGAGAGAGAGAGAGGGAGAGAGAGAGAGAGAGAGGGGGAGAGAGGGAGA
>JAOXYF010000015.1:6474245-6489245 GCA_028565775.1 Sternarchorhynchus goeldii | reverse complement strand
TCACACAAAGTATGCATTTGTTGGCATTCGCCAAGGCCCAAGAGCCCAGTGTCTGGCTTGGCTTTCTCTTATCACAGGCAGGGAGATGCACTCACCTCCCTCTTTGTTTTCCTGTGAAATAACACGAGTAACATTTGCATATTTCCACAACTGATCTTAAGGACGGCCCGCTGCCAAAGTAAAGCCTATTCTCTGGGTGGAATGTCTAATAAATATTAAGCATGTGTTTTCCAAGCTTGTCTGTAGCCAGTCTGTTTGACGGTTCCATAAACAGCAACGTAACACACTAAATGTTACGTTGTTACTAAATGTTACACACTAAATTGTGGTTTTGAAGACTGAAGATCAATTTCACAAATGTTATGATCTTCACTGCTGCTTTGCATCTTAGAATCCTGGTAGAATCCATATACTGGTGGGTTAATGTAAAGGATTTAACCACTGAATAACCTTTGAACCTCAGTTGAACTCGAGTCTACCCCAGAGCTGAGCTTCATACTTGAGTCTAGACTAACACACTGATCACTTTCTTATTGCCCTAACCGTAACACTGCCCTCTCAGCTAACCTTAGAGGGCAAAGAAACACACACACCAACTATCACCTGACTTTCATTTTGCAGTTTTATTGTGCACTGTAACTAAGAACGTCTGTTAAAAGAGAGAGAGAGAGAGAGAGAGAGAGAGAGAGAGACAGTGAGAAAGAGACATAGAGAGATAAAGAAATTGAATAGTTAAACATTCTTACACTATATGAATCAATCACAATTAGCATTCAGTTAATGTTTTTTAGCAATATGGGATTTATCACGGGTTTGTTATTACAGATTCTTTTAGAGTTAGAAACAGTACTAAACTTTTGACCCTAGTCTGTCGGCCCTGTAACCTCACTGTGACCTCACTCTGTCAGTCATTAGGTTTCTCCTAAACAGACACAGACCTACCCACCCACTCACACCACCCCTACACACACATACACAGGGGCCATCAAAGTAGCAAACTCCAACCAAGCAGGTGAAGCAACATATCAATTCCAAACGGTGGCAGGTCATTACTCATTTTTCACACACACACACACACACACACAAGGTGATTCTTTTCTCTAAAACCTGTCTAGGATAAATGAACAGTACTTGTATGCGTTTTGCACTTTTGAGGTTCAAGTGGCTCCTACAGGACCTCTTCAGTGAGAGGCCCAGAACACACAGGAAGAGCATCTGCATGGAGCCCATGTCTCCTTCCTCACTGAACACTGGACTCTTTACTACCTGCTCTGTTGGTCATTTGGAAGCACAGAAGACATTAGTTTAAAGCGTATGTGTGTCTGTGCCTGTGTGTTGGTGTGTGTTCTCCTCCCATTGGCCTGTTAATTTATGGACTTTCCCAACTTAATGCCACAGGGCCTGCCTCCTCTGTGAACTCTGAAGGAATGCACTACACACATGCATGCACACACAAACACACACACACACACACTGAAATATTTGCTTAGACAAAGCACCATTTTATATGTGACTGTTGGTTGACACCCTCTACAACAATGAAGTCTTGAACAACACAGGCATATCACTGATGAGATGTTTGATGGATGTAGTTGAAAGTGAAGAAACTTCACTCAAAAACTGGAGAGTCCGTTAATGTAAATCACAGCTCGCATAGCTGACCCTAGAACCACAATGACAACTGGCATTTTCTTCAAAACATGAATAATATTAGATCTAAAAATATTGACCTAACACTGTAGGCAAGATTGAAACTAGGTAGAAGAATCAAAACTGATGATCAACTGCTCTAGGAATCTACATTTACATCTCAGGCATTTTGCAGGCTCTCTTATCCAGAGCAACTTACCAAAGTTTTTTTTTTTTCTAGTGTTTATTTTTAAAAAAGATATAATCAAATGGCACTAACCTAGCTCAAAGGTAGAACTCACAATAAACACATCAGGCTTGAGATCCCGTATTTCCTATTTGATTAAATGGCAATAACTTTTCCTTTTGAGTTATTTAATATGATAGCTGACTTTAAAATGTTGGTGTAGATTTAATAATGTTGAAGAAAAGTTTATGTTCATAACTTGTGACAAAAACAGATGTCTCTAGGGCCCAAAGCATGCATTTTACTTAATCATAGCTTATGCCTAGAATTGTTCATGAGTTTAATTGTTCTCCGCATAGCCTTGTCATTATAATTCCAATTGTTTTCTGAAGATGGAGCAAAGAACACTTCTTGTCCCACATGGCAACTTCTGGATTCATTTCAGTGTGTGTATTTTGGCTTTGTTGTATTCCGAAATATGAAACATCTTATCACAAAGAAAATAATAAGAGACTCCCAGGCTAGATTCTAGATTCTAGATTCTAGATTCTAGCCTCCACTTCTACTTTGGTAATGGGTATGTTTGAATGTGATCACAGTGTCCTTTAAACACAGGGATGAAATGATTGCCATGGGTACATGTGAGTGGGAGACCAAGCCTTACTCCATGGAGACAGGTCCCCATGGTGACAGGTTCCAAAGCCCCTTCAGCCACTCCTGTGCCAAGCCATGCCACTGCTTGTTAAGCCTTTGGTCTGTGATGGCCCTAACTTGGGAATTTTTTACACACACACACATAGCATGCTCTCAAAAGTCATTAGCATCTAATAGCTATCCAAGCTCATATGCACACACACATAAACAAACACAGGAATGCAGAACGTATAAAACGTATAAAACGTATAAAACGTCATTAGAGAATAAGGTCGTGTCTTTTTAAATGTCCCTATTTATTGCCTGAATCTCATTTGAAATCATCTTCCCTCATTTTTCAAATGATTTTCTTTGTAACGATGTAAGTTTCACAACCCACTCCTTAGACAACTTGAATCAAACTTTCCAACCACATACCCCCGTTCTTTTGCTCTAGGGACAGCCCCTCTGTTGTTACTTCCCCTCTGATCCCCCTGCCTGCTGACCTTCTGACCTCCTCACCAAAAGGCCTTAGGGCTGTAGGGTATCCTTTTTGGGGGCCGGCCGCGCTCTATGATTGACAACTGCTGTGATCAGAGGTGAGAGTGTTGCTCCACCCTGCTAAGAGTAGGCTGCTGGTGTTGGTGTGTGAGCTCCACCTCGAGCTATCGTTCCCTGCTGGGGGCCCTTTACCATTATAAAAGGAGCACAGACACTTCATTTGCACCAGTACAACAACAACAAACAAGGCCTGTGAGTGATATGGGGGTTCATCGCCTGCTGCTCTTGATTGGCACTTCAAAGACTCCACGTCCTCGTGACCCTGGCTAGAGTCAACTGAGTCTGCTAGTAACCTGCTAGTTAATATGAAGGATGTGTATCAGTTTCGGTACGTGGAAGCCACAGTTCTTTAATCAACTAATGCTGTTAAACTAAAGCAGCAGGTCCCAATGCAGTCACAAGTCCACATCTGCGCTCCGGCCTAGAGCCCTTGGAGTAGATTGGGAATAGTGCACTGATTAATACACATCTGTGACTTCTGCTATGTCATAAACCAAGGTGAGAAAGGGGCAGTGTTATTTGAGAGGTGTTTGTTCCTGTCACATCCTCTTTACTTTCAGCTCTCACAGAATCAAGGTGAGCAACCTGGGGTGTGAAATGTCACCCACCCTGAGAGTTATCTCCAATCCCATCCCCCAACGCCCATCTATCCTATCATGAGAGGATGTGGTTTCATCTGCTGCCACTGGAACTGCCTGAACTTGAATCCTTGTGGGAGGCCTGGGTAGAAGCACACAGAGAGATGAGGCGTCGTCAAAGCTCGTCTCTGTGCTCTGCCAGTAAGCTGCGTTTGAATTCATTGTGCTATGGGCACTCTGCACAAAATGGCTGACAGCTTTGCGCCCTCTCATTCTGCCTGAAAGTGCTGACAGAGATCCGTGTCTCTCTTGTTTTCCATCGGAGCAGAGCAGCGCTTCAAAGGTTATCACAGGGCTGGTCAGGGAAGCGAGAATCAGGCAAGACAGAGGAATGAAATAGATTCAGGGGGCTCTGACAGGCGAAGAGAGCGCTGAAAGAGGCTTTCAAAGCACAGTGGTACTTCCTCGCTTTTGGGCATCTCCTCCCATTACAGGGCTTGAAGAACTGTGGAAAACAGCTACACACATATCTCATCACACGTTGGAGAGGCAGGTCTTTTTTAGGTTGCTGTTCATTTTTCCTCTCGTTCTGTGACTGTATTGCTTTCTACTTCCAGCAACGTTTCATACAGCCAAGGCTTCAAAAGCTGAGACAGGGGCCCGTGAAGAAGGATGAGAGGACAAAGCCAATAAGTGAGATGTCATCTTTAATGTCAGCCACAGAGGGCTTTCCTCTCACTTTCATTTCTCCTCTTTGTTCTCTTACTGGTACTGTAACATTAGTCCAGTTGCCCCGGGCAACGGTATGTCAGTTGGTATTGGCAGGAGTGACAGTGAGGGAGAATCCCATCAGTCTGGCGAAAGAACAAGAAAACAGAGGGAAAAGAGAGAGAGAGAGAGAGAGAGAGAGAGAGAGAGAGAGAGAGAGAGAGAGAGAGAGAGAGAGTGTGGCAGAGAGAGAATCACATCAGAGAGTCCAGCTAGGCCAGGATTAGTCTTGACATGCTGTGTCTCAGTACTCTCTGCCCTAACCATCTCATTAGTTTCTCTCTCAACACAAAACACTACCCTCTGCTAAAGTGCCACTATGTCTACTTTGCTCAAAGTAAAATCCATTTTCATTTAGTCCAGCCTCATACTTCCCGACTGAAGGACTGCACAACAAAGCAGCTATCAATTACTTGTGTAGTTTTCTTCTCTGTGACCTGCTTACGTCAAATCAGAATTGTCACCGGAGACCATTTCTGAGGTCCTATGTAAAACTTGAAAAACACTGAGTAGATGAAAAAGTTGTTGTCAGATTTTTAAAGCCCCTGTTCATTCACTGCTCAGGGTCATATCTGTACCATGTAGGCTCACTCTGTTCTTCTATGTTTTGATATCTCATACCTTAC
Organism: Sternarchorhynchus goeldii; assembly: GCA_028565775.1. Lineage (NCBI taxonomy): Eukaryota > Metazoa > Chordata > Actinopteri > Gymnotiformes > Apteronotidae > Sternarchorhynchus > Sternarchorhynchus goeldii. The sequence goes on along the minus strand of JAOXYF010000015.1, from coordinate 6,484,263 downwards.
CTGAGCACCGAAAAAAATGACTAGAGGGAGAGAGAACTAGCAAATGAAATAAATACTCCTTCTTCATTCCCATGACCCCACATGTTTAAACAGAATTGATGAATGAGCTTTACTTGTGTTACCTAACCCAGGTATTCCACTTCAGCTGACTTTGGCATATCAGCTCTCCCAGATATTTTGGCACCTGCCCCTTTCCATGGTAACCAACAGGGTTACATAGTAACAGAATGCATGTAACTACGTTACATAATCAGGATTTTAAAGACGTAGCTGTATTTTGTTTCAGTTACAGAAAAAATTTCGAAATTAGATTACTTGATTACTTTTTAAAAAAAATATGATTACTAGCAGGATTACATTACAAATGAACAAACAACACTTACTCCTACTCCCTTTTCTTCGTTCTGTTCTCCCACCTTTTAATGGTATTAATCAAATAAACATTTCCAGTGTCTGTGGTTGTATGATAGCAGTATCAGTATCAAATGTAGTCTGCACTTATTTTACGGTTTGAAGTATGTACTGTGCATTGTGTTCTTTCCCAGGTTTTTCTTCATTCCCTTATAGTCTGGAGCCAGACGTGCATCTTTTTGTTCATTAACTCACATGGCTTTTATTCTCCTGTTATGACCCATAACCATTACCAGATGATAAACTCCCATTTATACTCTGTTTCTAATGTGGGAGGACGATTCTACTCCTGTTAGGAGCACTTATTTCAAAAGGACTTTGTTCTGATCGATGACAAATCTGCCATCTGTAGATGGAAGCCTACCAGTTTGACAGAAGTAAGGACTGGGCATTCTATAGAAAAGCCCCTTCCTTGCTGGGGAAGTGAACATGTTGTCTATCTGGTCAACTCTTACACACAAAAGAGCATGTTCTTTCTTTGACAGCTCAAGTATAAGAGCTGTAAAAGTAGGTTTGAAAAATATCGGCACTATAGACACATTGGAACTTGACAAAAGAGTGGGTACATTTTCAAGTCATTCAGCTTTTAAGCTGTAGCCCTAAGCTGTAGAAACACACCCCTGTCCCTGAGAGCTATTGGCACGCTTGACGATCTTAAGACATTTAATTAATAAGGCATTTAATTAGGTTTTTATTTTATTGTTTGTTTCAGCCCATTTTGAATTATATCTGTACTTTCACTTCCTTGTTACATGTCTGTTTGTTTGTATTGTTCTCTAAAACACTCTGTAAACCTGTTCATAAAAAAGTGATAAAAAAAAACATTCCCTGTTGTGTGCTGTTGTAATAAGAAGTCAAGAACAGTCTGTACTTATGAACAACCGACAGATAACCAGTCCTAGCACTGAAAATGACCCACAATGAATACATGTCTATGGAAGCTCCAGTCTGTCTTGCCTTTAGAATGGCTTCCAGACACACACTCTGGCATGTTCACAGAGCTGAAGCCTGGCCCGTTGCCTAGAACCACTTCCTTATAATGACAAACATCAGACCGATGTAAACAGCCCCTTTATAGACACGTTTGATATATACAGAACTTCTGATGCACAAATGTGTTCCTATATACAACATTTCCTCAAGTCCTTCGTCAAGTCACTGAGGATAAACTAAACCCCATGACTTTCTTACCTTTGCTCTCCCTATCTTTCTCTCCCTACCTCTCTTCCTCTTTCTTCCTTTCTTGTTCCTCACTTTCCTTCTCACTCTCTCTCCTCTCTCTGTGCCTTGCTGCCCTGTGGGCCTCGTGTCTTTGATGGATCATTTGACCAGAGGCCCTGTGCTCTCCTTTATCTCTGTGCCAACTATAACTCCTTTAACCCTATTTAATCATTTTACTGTGCTGTTTTTCACCAGGAGGGTCGATATTTTGTGGGCTCGTACACCTGAAGGTCGAGCGTCTTTGCAATTTCTTTATGCTCAACAGCTTTACCCTGGTGTCCTCTGCCATCAGGATCCCTGGCTTCTACACGCCTTAACCCTAGATGTGTCCTCACCCTGCAGAAGTGTTATGTATCACCATGAGTGGAGCTTATCAGTCTGACAGCAGCAACCTGGTGAGATAGACATAGACAACCCTTCTTCAGTCATTTAATGTCAGCATCATGTTCTGCTGAAACATAAATACCATAATATCTATTCACTGGAACAGTATGTCACCATGACCTCCCAATGTACTCTGAGCTCAGGTTTCTCTTACTGTCAGTTAAAATCAAATCAATGAGCAAAGGCCTGTTTTCAACAGAAATGTGAATACGCTTGTAATAGCATATGAGAAAATTATTGATCACAATGAAACATCACTGATATTGCTAACATAGAAAAAAATGCTCTAGTAAAATACCCCCACCCTCCCTTTAATTTCACATTAAATCTGCTTAATTTTATATTAACATTCACCAAGTGAATCTAGAGCAACACCCACTTAGTAGTTTTACTAAAGCTGTTAGTAATGTGGAAGAACGTCTGCTGGAATGTGCAGCAATGTTTTTTGCTTTTAATGTCCACAGATCATTCACTCCATCAGCAGGGATCAAAGCTTTTCCCACTCTGTAAAAAATATCTGGGAACATGACCAGAGTGAAAAAAACATGTCCAACTGATATCAAACAAGTGTTCTGGCCCCGTGGAGGCTCCAGCTACGTCAGTGGGTAACTACAACTGCCTCTCAGTCCTTGATGCTGGATGGAGAGAATCACATTGCTAAGACCTAATCAAATTAGAGTAGTTGGATTATGTAGCAAGCCTTCACTTTCAATTACAGCATCGAACTCTGGTGTTTTTCTCTCTCTCTCTTGCTTATATCTCTCTTGTATCTCCCTTCTAAATGAATGTTTCAGAAAGAAAATGTTCTCATTAGTAATTTGGCTAGGAATCATATGGTTGAAATTAGCTTGTGTGTATATAGTGGTGTGGGTGGTGGAGTGAGTGGCCAGGCAGACCCTGTGACCCCTTAATATCACGTCCCCACGTCTGATATTCTTCCTGTCAGCCTCCAGAGCTCCTGTTATGGGTTCCTTTGCCAATCTGCCACATTCATTCACCCTTAAAAATGGTTAAAAAAAGACTTGGTCATTACTGTTCCAGACTGTAAAAAAGGTGCAGAGGGATACAAAGAAAACAGAACCTCAGTGCCATGCACAGTGCTGGAGCTCTGAATAGCTTTCATTCTTTTCAACAAGAGCATGAACAGGAAGTGAGTGAATGAGATAAGAGCACAAAGATGCTGCTGGGGTGTTGTTTTGTTTTGTTTTTTCTTTCATCCTTGAAATAAATTAATTATTTCATCAGCTACTTTGGGGTTCGAACTGTGCACGAACTTGGAAACAATGGTTTTGCAAAGATCTCAGATTGTAGGAAGACACGAGAGGTGCTGGGGTTCTTCTGCTCTGTCTAGCTTGGCACAGATGTCTCATGATCTTCTCGGTTTTCATCCTGATGTGCAAGCCTCCTCTTTAACCAAGCTTTAGTTCTTCTGATGAGGCAGGGACTGTTCCACTCTGGTTTTTGGGTTCTAACATTTATAATTTATATGCCAAATTCTACACTGGCTAGTTCACAGATTTCTAGTCAAAGACCTGGGAAAAACCCATACCATGCAAAAAAATAGTTTTTTTCCCCTAATTTAACAACCCCAATCCAAATCATCTGCTAATGGTCAGTTACCTCATGAGATGGGTTGGATAAGTTTGAGCAGAGAAAGTACTAGTCATAAGTACTTGTACTGAAAAGCAGGAGGCTAGTCCAAGTCTACGTTTGTAGTCTTGTTATATAACATGAATAGGCACAGGTACACTGGCTAATCTGGGTGTTCATCTGACAACAGCTTCAACTTTGCAGGTGTCTCTGCTGCAATATGTAAAAATAGAGTTGGCAGCGTTTCTTTAATGTTAACATGGCATGGTCAGATGTGTGTGGCAGAGCAGGGCAGTGTTAGACAGCTCGTGAATAGGGCGAGCTGTCTTCAACTGTTGCCTGGAAAAACTCTAAAAAAATAACTGCCCTGGCATTTCATTCTGAAGCTTGAGAGCAGCTGAGCCAGGAATCGGAAATCTGAGGCCAGACCTGTAAGAACCTGTTAACTGTGAAAACATGAGCACTGAGGTTCAGTTTTAAGCCTCAGTGTTTGTGGAGATTTGTGTTTAATATTTAGCTACAAATAAACCTATAAAACACTGCATATGCAAATACAGATGATGCAATATTGTTACTTCATAGATGAATTTGATTGGACTAATACTTTTCTCTCATTTTGTAATATAAATGTTCTCTAAAGTTCAACTTTATTATTCATATAATATGAATAATAACGTGAAAAATTACTTAGTGCCTGTCAAAGTTTTAGGAAATACATTTTCTAAAATGCCTCAGTTGCACAAGTGACCTCTTTTGACTGAAGCCGTTGTGTTATTAGAGCTGGACTATGCCAGTAAAAACAGCACTAAGCCTTCTCATAGTCAGCAAGCTGTTTTCATTTACATATTGAAGCTTGACTGAGCAGTTTTTCAGCCAATGTAATATTCTGTATAAGAGTGTGTGCTCCTTTAGGTTTATGAAACCAAACATTTTTTGGAACAAAGAAGTGAGACGTAACAAAAATGAAAGCAGTGAAAGAGAAACAACAGTAAATCAGCAGTTACAGCGTTTAATGTAGTGTTTAATTCTTCTTTCATGGCATGTTGGACTACAACAACAAATGTTTGTGGCCAGTTTGGATTTAAAACACATCTGGTGAAATCCAGTGGGGGGATGCGGGAGTATATTGGCAGATTCCCTGACCAGCACTAATGGTGTAGTGTGTGTGTGTGTGTGTGTGTGTGTGTGTGTGTGTGTGTGTGTGTGTGTGTGTGTGTTTAAAGGGGAAAGATGGAATACTCATACAGACAGAAATACATGCACATATGGAAATAAATTACAGAAGACAGCCACTGCATGCAAAGCTCTGAACTGAATTTCTAAGAAGTTGCTGTGAACATGAAACCAGGTGCCTTACAACTGACTCCTCTGTTCTGTGAGAATGACCTTTGGCAGAAATTCTAATGATACATACAGGATTTTTGCTGTGGTTAGTATTTCACACTTACAGAGAGGGATTTGCATGTAAATATTCTGAAGATGTGAACATGTTCTACATGTTGTTCTAGTCGTAAAACGTCTTTTAAAATAAGACCAGCCCAACCATGTAGGACTGACCTATTTCTGAATTTTTCCCAAGCGTGTTTAGCATGTTACTAGATCTTTAGCATGTTACTAGATCTTTCCAGTAATGAAAATAAGATCTTATTCCTCTTCGCATTTAACATTTATTGCTTTTAAGCCTTAAAATGTAAACACAGCTCAAGTGGGTAAGTCTGACTCATTTTTCCACTTCTTTCAAATGTGCTTAGTAGGTCTGTTCAGTACAGTTAGTATGTGTAAACGCTAACATGAAAATTTAAAAAATATATATATACATATATCAGGATTTCTTTAAACAGGCTTGTGATGAAAGAGGAAATCTGACCTGACAGATGTTTTGTGAGTAAATCCTGATGATACACCTCTCAGCATTTACATTTTAATGCTGACTCTCCTTTGTGTAATCATAACTGACCAAGTTGATATTCAGAGAGACCAAGATTACATAAAAGCCCAAACCCATCCTGTCCCAGGAGAAACTCTGCTGCAATTGAGGAAGAAGCTTTGCTGTCTCTATATTTATGCTTTCCATTATCGGCACAAAGATCTGACGATCCAAGCTGATTTGGAATGCAGGGAGAGAGCCAGGGAGAGAAGAACTATAAATCTCCTCTTTCAACAGTTCATCTATGATATTTAGTCTGTACACATCACCATAACGACTTGAGACATTCCGATAAAACGGGCCAGTGTGGAATCAAAGTGGAGGGGTGCAGAGGGAACGCTGGTCGGAGGCTTTATTAATGCGTTCAGCTCTCGCAGGTTTATTAACGCACTCAGCACTTCCGACCTTAGATGGCTTGGCTTTTATGGGTAGAGCTTAAGTTATGGAGCCATTTAAGTGTGTGCACATGTGCTGTGACTGCTGTCTGTTTGTGGTGACTTATTGCCACTGACAGCTCACATTAATATGTCAAATTAAAGGGAGCATGTTGTTGACAGGCCCAATTTGACCTCTGTCACAGCGCACACACGTCATCGTGGACTCATTAGATTTCCTTTCACTCACACACATGCACATAACATACAACAAAAGCTCCACAAAGCTCAGACCAAAACCAAGATGTTATGAACCTGAGAATAAGACTCTGACATTAGGCTTCTAACTGTGATATGCATAGAGATGTGTACATATACAGCATGTAGTGTATATTTCAATGAACATGAAGGAAATAGTCTTTAAATTCCCTTATTTTGTGGTAGCCTGTATATGCTGGCGTTCTCTCTCTCCCATATTGAAACACTATTCTGTTAGTTTAGTGACTTTTTGAAGGGAAGTCTGCCCTGAAGTCCTGGGGGCTTAGACCGGCACCAGTACGCGATGGTAAGTTTTTCCACTGAGAATGGCAGAAGTTCCAGCCACTGCTACATCTTCCGCTTCATCCACCGCTTCATCCACTAGCACCTCAGATCTCCCCACGTCTCTGGCCACCATTCACCTCTGTCTCTAACAAGCTCATTCGTTCCATTTCATTCCAGCCTTCATCTATCTTCACTCACTCCCTCCCATCCAGTCGCCCTGATTCAGCACAAAGGCCCAGGATTTCCCAAACTCACATATCTGACACTATGACAACTTATCTATTTTGACAGCAGTGCAACCTTAATAGATGCTGAGGTTTGGGTGAATCTCATGGACTGGATTTGCCATCATTTTAGGAAACAGCGAGATGATTTTGAAAACGTTTGCCCTGAACATTTGCCATGGACATTACTACTGGCGCCAGGAAAGATCGTTCAGGAGCAAGAAAAAAAAAGAGAAACCTCAACACACTGGCTTCAGCCTGGTCTCACGCCATGTGTCAGTTTGATAGAGCGAGAAGCGTTTTGCAGGCTCTCGTGTGATCGATGGTGAGCTCTCCACCCTTGTCACTGTGACTCAGACCGTCACGTGCAATTTGTCAAATGAGATGCCAGCATTTGTTTGGACGAGTGTGGGAGCGAAATGAGTTGCGACAGGAATGAGTGTTGTAATTCAATCTTTCCACAGCAGCAACGCCTTTGTTTACAAGGGGCCAGCATCACAGAGGAAGACTTATCTAATATTACAGACAACGTCAGTCTTTATCTTAGAGTGGAACTGTAGAGCTTTATGGTTGGTTTTGATCCTCCATAAGCCATATATGAATCAATAAACTGATTTACATTATAAGAAGATCAGAACTGATTACATTTGACATCAATGCATGTCCATAATCCTTTATTATAGCTGTTATAACAATGTTTTCAAAGCACTATAACACACTTCAACTTTAAAGATCAATCTTTGTAATACTTCATTACCAACTGTGCACAATAAAACTGATCATGACCAATTCAGGGCATCTATCAAGGCCAAGTAACTTGTTCGAGCTCCAGCTGTGAGTGAATGTACCAACACCAAAAGTCTGTATGAGTCTATTCACATGGTGACATGCGTCAGTGAACAGGCAAAAGTGTGTGCAAACCAGCACTCTACAGCTCCTGCTTCCAAACCATCCCCACCACACCCGGGCCGCGTGGGTGTCAACACCCCCAGTCCCTGCTGTGAAGGAACACTTCACAGGATCTCCATCAAAAGCCAGGAGGAGAGGAGACATCAAAGACACCCTCCTCCCCTAACCTCCCCTCCTTCCCCCGCCGGCTCCCCCCGACAGCTTCCACACACGCTGAAACAACCCCGCGCCGCCATCTGACAAGCGCCTTGGTAAACATCTCCTTCAGATCCTGCCAGCATGAGGGGGCCTCTCATTCAGGGCCATTGTGCTCCCACTTTGTTTATCAAAGTGCAGTCGGTGCTTGGTGGAGCGGTGGGCTCCCAGACGAGCAGGGAGTCATGAGGAAGAGGGGCGGGCCGGGTGGAGGCTCTCCCCAATATCCTCCGCCTCTACGCCCAGCTCACCCACTCTCCTTTTATCATTCTACTTTTTTTTCCTCTCTTCCTACATTTTAGTTCTTCTTCCCTTTGAGCGGGTCTTTTGTGTGGATTATCTAGAAAGTTCATCTGCAGATTGTTTGATTTGCCTGTGTACATGAGTATGTGTGTGTGTGTGTGTGTGTACGCATTTTAATTTCCCGTCCTTTTCTCAGCCCATTTATCATCTTCTCCAAAGGTTGCGACAAAAAACCCTCCTCACAGCGTTATATATTCACCACAAATTATTTCTACTTTCTTCCACAGAGGAGACACAAACATGGTCAGCCAGGAAACCACTGACCCAGGATCAAGGGCACTTCACTCCCAACAGGGGTGCATTCAAAGCTCTGGCCTTGCCTGGCTGTTCCCCTACCTGCTGCTGAGGGAGGAATTACCAGTTTAGGAATGCTTTCCTTCACTCATCTCCCCACTTCAAAGCCACTTCACACTCAAGTGTTTCCTCACGCGCACAATGGCTCCTTTCAAGGTGTTTTCAGGTTCAGAAAGCTCCAGCTTTTGTTTTCCTCCAACCTCCCTTCCCACTCCCCGTTGCTGGTCTCTTTTGTCACATCCTGTCATTTCCCAGGCAGGGGTGTGGATGAAAAGGGAGGTGCTTTAAGAAGATGATAGCTCATTAAAATAGCTCTCGCCTTACAACAGACGTTTGAAAAGGAACGAGGTACACCCTAGCCGGAAGTGGAGGGCAAAACACTTTAATAGCCCAGGCGCTGCTGAAGAAAGCATGTCCAACCCTGTTTGAGACAGAGCCTGAACACCCACTCCACTGCTGTTTAACTTTAATCAGTAAGTCAGATTTATTCCAGGAAAATAAGTGAATATGGTAGCACACAGGCTAGCTGTGCAATGCTGGGATAAACAGTGATGAATCCTGAAATCAGTTTGAAATTAATCAGATATTATTATTGTATTGCACATCTGCCTGCAATTCTGATGCTTATCCAATATGGCATATAAACAGTGCTTGAAGTGGGAAAGTGCTGGTACTCCACTTATACATTACATTCTGACTATTCATTTGATCATATATAATAATAATACAGAACGTTTTATTAATGTAATATCTGTGTGATGCTATATATTATATATGTTAGATATTTTTGCTCTTGCTATATCAACAGGCTCTTTGCTGCTAGGACACTGGTTGAAGCTCTGCTGTGTCATTGTGCCCTTTTGGAACCAGGGCGACATCGTTATTCAGTATTAGTGTTACTTAAACTCGCACTAACCTTACTTGACTATTATGTACAATACTTGTTCTGTGCTAGACTTGTAGAGTGAATGGTAGCAGGTGAGCATCACATAGAGCCCCCTGGGTAATGTAGTTTATACAGGGTCATTATGAATTGGCCAGAACCTGATATGGTTATAAGTGTCAGCGGCAAGCAAACATCATGGGATGAGAAGAAGTGTTTACTACTGAATACTGGCTCACTTCAAACATAAAGCAGGAAAAAATATGTGAAACTACAAAGTTTTCCGATCTACTTTTGCTGGAGCAGGAGAGGGCAGTCATTTGTCAAGGTATTCTAAAGAGGAAAAGCAGTTCTGTCAGCTAGAAAACTGCATTTAGCCAGCCAACCGCAGCCAGCTACTGCTGCGAGAAAGTACAGCTTATTTACATAAAACAATAAAACAGTTATTTTGTGCGATATGACTCCTTTTCCTTAATAGCAGCCTTTCTGGTCAAATAAACAAGTTTGTTCAAACCCAAGATTAGCTCAAACCTCCAAACATGCTAACATGGCCTCCACTCACAGACAGAGTGCTGACACTGGGAGAACAAAGCCCAGATATCGACGTGGAGTTGAAGACGGTGAGCCACACTAAAAAATGTAATAAAGGCTCTGTCGCCCACAGTCCCTCGGCACACCACCCTTATTATCGGATGGAGGCACAGACTCTGTCCCGCAGCCATCAGCAGCCGAGGCCTGCTAATCCCTCCCACCCCCACCC
>JAOXYF010000015.1:6461148-6474229 GCA_028565775.1 Sternarchorhynchus goeldii | reverse complement strand
ATGGCTCTCTGAGGGAGAAGTGTGAAGTGTTTCATTTGTGCGTTGCAGAGGATATTGTCCCAACACCATGCAAGACGGCCGCCGTTCAGAACAGCGAGATGAGAGGATGACAAAGACAGCTGAGGAAAGTCTGAGGTTCTGCCCCTGAGGCTCACACAAAGAAGAGAGTGATAATTATATCCACTCCGAGCTGGCCTGTCCTCCTCTGGCCCGGGGGACAGAGTGCTCGTCTTTCTCTCTTCTCTGGGTCTGACTTCTTATTTCACCCTGAGGTTTTGTCCAGGTCTAACATTTGTGTTAGTGTTTGTGTAAGAGCTTCTGTACTCCTCGATTGAACAAATGGCATGTGTCAAAAACAAACGGCCATTTTAGGAGAGACAGATGTCCACGACAAAGACTGTGGCTTGTTAAGTTGTTTTGTGAGTGTTTGAAGCTCTTTAGGTTTAATGTGAGTTACTGTGCGCGTACGTGTGTGTGTGTTTATGTGCGTATCTGTGTGCATGTGCTTCTGGGCATGTGTGTGCGTGCATGTGTGTGTCCGTTTTTCATTGTTTGCATGTCAGTGTCATTTCCCTGAAGCTGCGGGCAACTGGGTACTGTAAACCTCCTAATGTGTTCAATAAGACCAGGTGTGGAAAGCCACTGTTCAGTAATGTGTGTACTCTCTCCTCAGCGGTCAAGGTGCTCTGACTGACACCTCCATTCATTACCATCTCAGGGGAAGAGAGAGAGTGAGAAACAGAGTGAAGGAGTGTGAGAGAGAGAAGGGGGGGGGGAGCATACGCAGATGGCTGAGCAGCTTCTGAGAAGCTGTGAGACATACAAAAGGCTGACACATTAGTTATGCATTCACACAGCATTGTCTAAAGCAAGACAGACAATCTGTGGGATTAACACACACAGATGAAGGCAGGCTTGTCTGACAAGTGACATCCAATATAAAACATCCATGTTATGTCAGAAGGCTCAGGTGGTTTGAGTGACACATCACATTTGTGACTACGTTATGTTGTCGTGAGAACATATCAGATAATAGAAGACATTTACTAAAGCCTTTAATTATTTGACGATGCTGTATCACGAAAGGCTGCTAATGTAGCTTTACAGCGTCCCCAACTAAACGCTGCCGTATTTAAACGACAGGGAATCAAAGTTTACGTACCGAAATAAATCATTCCTGAAAGCATCTAACGTGTTTAAAAAAGCACCCGATGGTGTCTGTGGGCTTGGGAGATTTATGAAATTACGGGAAAAAAGCAACAACAGTGTAACGTAAAATGTTCAGAAGAACGAGTGAAGGCAGCCTAAGCTGTGAAATACGTCCCGGGCAGAACGAGCTCGACCCCTCCTGTAAAAGCTATTCGCCTTGTGTCAGCATGTGAGACTACAGCAGGTGACAATTCATGCCCAGAAGTGTTAGTGTCAGCAGAGAGGGTGTTTACCTCCCTCTCACCTCCGCCTTCCTACGGTCACATGCTTTCAAAAAAAACCCCCAAAAAAAGAAAAGCTTTAGGCAAAGGAACTCCTGAACATTCCAGAGAGTATAATGAAGAGAAAAAAGAAAATATTAGAACCAATCAAAAATTATTTTGGAACTATGGATGTGAGAGAAGGGGTAGGGAGGATATATTGACCATTGTATAAATGTTGACATGATACAGAAACTTTTAGCAATGTAATGTCACTTTGGCAGTGTGTTTATATGGGGTGTAAGAATGTCAGCTATAAATCTGCTGTCTTTGTGGTGCCAAGTCTGTCTCTCTCTCTTTCTCTCTCTCTCTCTCTCTCTCTCTCTCTCTTTCTTTTTCTCTTTCTCTTTCTCTCTCTCTCTGTCTTTCCATCTGTCTGTCTGTCTTTGTCCTCTAAATCCAAACGCAGATCAAACATGCTTATTCTCACTCTGCAACACTTCCTTCTCAGGACAAAAACAAAACTGTCTAGAAAGACATCTTGCAAGGAAAGGAGAACGAGAAAAATTTAATTATTCAACAGAAATCCTCACTACCTCCAACACTCCCCCCCCCCCACCCCGCCACCCCACCCAACCCCAAACAACATCATCTCCCTCGCTGCCAAATCGTTTCCCACAAATCCGACTTGATATGACATCACAGGGCTCGCAAAGTGAAGATAATCCTTGACATTTTTATCACCAGCCCTCCTTTTTTATTTAGTCTGCACTGGGCTCGTTCTGCTTCCCTGCTGCCCCAGTGGCCCGATAAGATCTGCCAGCCAGTACGAGCCTTGGTGGATCACACATCAAAAAAAATTAAAAAGCTGACCTCTCCCCCTGGGGCTGGTGAGGTGTCAAATCCATCTTCCTGCATGAACTCTGGGTGGCAGAAGCTTTTGGAAAACTTCATTTGAATTTGTTACTTTGTAGCGGTTAGAATGGGTTCCTGCGTTCTCTCACCACCCATTCAGCTCCACCGCCACTCCGACACGTCACCTCTCAGTGTGAGAGTGCAAAGATCAGGCCATGTACAAACAAATAGGTACATAGTACTTTACTTTGGGAGGGTATTTGTTTCTTAAGGCTTCTTATTCACATCCAACTTTAGCGTGGCTATTTCCTAACTGCAAAGTCTATTATTTAAGGTGGTTTGAAACCCAGAAATCATGTGTAATGCCTTACCAAAGCTGTCAAAATATGCCACCCAGACAGTGTGTAGAGAGATTCTCCAGGGGCAACTCCTCTGATGACACATCTGACCATTACAAAACAATACACATTCCAAGGAAAACGACTGGCCGCCCAAGAATTGTTTAAAATTCAGATGGTTAAGTAAATAAGAGTGTTGTATGAAAATATAATGTAGTTTGATTGGTCAGAATAGACCATTTACAATGAAATGTTTTTTGTTTTTTTTTCAAAACCAACAAGCCTGGTGTGGATAATTAGAGACTATGTTCTTCTAGATCTCAGTCCTGGCTTTTATGAATGGCATGGTGAGCTTTCCAATGACTGGATGTTCAACAAAAGTTTCTGCATGGAGGTTTGATGTACTGGTTATGGCCCACATACTGAAAGTCACATCTTCTTCCACCACCAACTTGACATAATATAAGGGGGTGGAAGTACGATCCAGGGGAGAATGAAGAGAGAAGCACTGAGCACCTAGAGGATGATCGACATGGGCTGCAGTGTTTAGAAGAGGGAGAAGCACAGGACCAAGTTAATATGTAGAAGAGAGAGGAGGATGAGCTAAGAAGGTTCAGAGAGAGCTAAGAAGAAGGTTCAGAGAGAGCTAGAGAGAGGGCGTTTGTTTGGATTTGCGAGGAGCTGTGATTTATGCTTGGCAACTTTGATCTGCTAAAAGGCCTGAAGATGTACACAACAATAATTCTTCTTGGCCCCAGCTAAAATAAATGATGTGTTAGTGGCAGGCATCCAGAATAGATTTTAATTTTAATTCCAACAGACACCCAGAGGAAAATACAGAGACAGAGAGAGGGTGAGAGGGAGAGGGGGAGAAAGAGAGGGGGAGAGAGAGGGGAGAGGAAAGGAGGAGTGTGCAGATGAGTAAGAAGAGCAGTCACGTGCCGTTTGATTGAGCGAGGCGTGCGGAGCTCACGCAGATGAGGAGCAGAAACATAAAGAGGGGAGAGGGGTGGGAGAAAATGATGGTGGTCGCATCACTGATGTTAAACAGACAGTGAGGAAGGGCAGATTTTAGCAGAACCATAACAACATGAAGGCAGACAAGAGATACAGGTGCACACCCACGAGAGCCCTTATTCTAAATGTGTGTGTGTGTGTATGTGTATGTGTGTGTATGTGTGTGTGTATGTATATGTGTGTGTATGTGTACATGTGTGTATGTATATATAATATATATATATATGTGTGTGTGTGTGTGTGTGTGTGTATGTATGTGTGTGTGTATGTGTATGTGTGTGTATGGTGATTATTTTTGTATTTCCATGCATTTCAGCACATTCCATACTCAAGCTTGACAGGCAAGGCAAAACATTTTTTATCAGCAAACAAATATGCCCAGGCAAACCCAACTTCACTACATACCTAACTATATACCATCTGTTACTGAAGCAGTGCTCATTCATTGACTTTGAAGTGTGTAAGCCATCAAAGTGACAGCCCTGACAAATCACAGCCATTAAAGTTTTCCTTTTCAGTGTTGGACTGCACTGTTTGTTACAACAAACATCACACACATGTATCAATCCTTGGGTGTACATGTTTTTATATCTCCCTGGGGACCAAATGTTCCCACAAGCATAGGAACATCTGATATTTCTGACCTTCTGGACACTATCATGCACTTTAACTGCTTTAGAAAACATTTTAAAACAAATAATGCGTAAAATAATGTATTTACTGAGATTCAGTGCAGGGCTACGATTAGGTGTAGCTCTGCGGTTAGGTGTAGCTCTACGGTTAGGTGTAGCTCTACGGTTAGGTGTAGCTGTAGCATTAATTAGCTACAGTAATTATTACGTCAATATAACATCTTTTCAAGGATAGTAAAACAAGACTGTGTGTGTGTCTGTGTGTGTGTGTGTGTGTGTGTGTGTGTGTGTGTTTGTGTGTGTGTGACGCTCACACATGTGCGTGCTTTCCTGCACATTTGTGTGTGTGTGCATCTGGGTATGAGTGTGTTATTGTGTGTGAACACTGACCATCCGGCTTGGCTGTTTTCTCTCCAAGCCCTTGCTGCCGGGGCTGCCTGTCAGTGAGGAATTCTCTCCAGCTGCTAGCCTGAAATGGATGGCCGTCACCCAGCCACGGTCTCGGTTTTAATAGCAGTAAGCACAAACACTATAAATTTACGGCCACAAGAGAGAGTTTTTGAACGGGCGCTGGACACAGCCAGCACTATAATTTGTCTCTCTCGCCGCGTCCGCCTGTCTCTGTGCTGGGGCAGCTGGTTGTGCTCAGTGACGCAGGCTGACATGCTACTTTGAAACAGCAATCACAGCGTTTATACAGCAGGGAGGACTCATAAATGTGTCTCACGGTGGAATATACAATGCCATATTTCACCCCTGTCTTTTTTTTCTCTCTGTTTAAGCCCGGTGAGTTATGTTCGGTGAGATGTGGAACCATTAAAGGTGATATGATGTATGCTCTGCCTTGTTCTGAGGGCCATTCGTCAAGCCAGACAATAAGGAAAATGGCTCCTAGTCCTGGCCGTTCACTTTTCCTGCTGCACTATCCCAGCCCATAGCTCTCACCATGTCAAAGTTATTGATGACAGCTCAGCACTGCAACCTCCAAAAGCAAATAAGACAGGAAAGCGGAGTTCATTCAGCTGCAGGGTTTCTGTGCTTCATCTGCATGTAGAGGACGTGGTTCAGCTCTAAAAAACACTCCTACAAGTCCTTTGCTTCTTGTTCTCATGTCAAGGTATTCTTCTAAAGTTTTTGAGGAAACAAAAGCGTAGCTACATGTAGTACGAATGTAATTTTGTGTGTGTGTGTGTGTGTGTGTATGTGAGAGAGAGAGAGAGAGAGAATTTACCATTTTTATAAGGCTTAATGATATCCAAGGTTTTTTACTAGAGGGCAGGACGTGTTCAGTGGGGGGATGATTGGCCTAGTTCAGCAGAATCTGAGGTCAGTAGTAGAAATATTTTATAGATGTTAGCGCAGTCCAAAGGCTTTGAATAATGCTCCACATGACAAAGTAATGCTTGTCCAAGTGAAAAATGACTTCTCCTTGCTTTCTGGGGCAAGTATAATCACATTCTGGGAAGCAGTGTTAAAGGCATTTTATAAAATATGGTCCTGGTTCATATTCATATATTCATCTGGAGGAAATAAATAAGGGCCCAGACAGTTCAATCTAACTTTTCAAGTACAGTAGTGTGTCCTTACAAACGAAAAACGAGATCTAAGAGGGGCTTCTAGAAGCGATGTGATTATCACAAATAATTCTTCCCCTTTTATATATAACATTAACAGTACACTACCCTGAAAATGTTATTGTTATCCGTGCTCTAACACAAACCTTTTCACTCATGAAAATGAGTATGATGAAGCATGTAGAGCTTGTTAAATAACCCATGAGCTGATGTGGTGAGCTGGTGTGTTGGGAGGACACCAAAGCATACAGTTCAGGAGTATACACAGTTCAGGAGTGTACACATACACGGTTCAGGAGTATACACATACACGGTTCAGGAGTATACACATACACGGTTCAGGAGTGTACACATACACGGCCCTGCATTAAAAAATACTGGTTTACATGTAACCAGTCAGTTTGAAGTTTAAGATGACAACACCAATATTTTCCCAGTGTCAATTTGTTAAAAGCAGGGGGTTTTAGCCAGTTATCAACCTATTGTATTTTGTATTATGTAAGAGTATAGCATTGCAAGAAACATGGCTGGCTATGCTAACGACTGCAGCAAGTAACATTTTGCAGAATGACAGCATGGCCTGCCCAAGTCACCCAGCCATGAATCCACTTACACCAGCACCAACCACCAGCACCAACCACTTACACCAGCACCAACCACCAGCACCAACCACTTACACCAGCACCAACCACCAGCACCAACCACTTACACCAACACCAATCACCAGCACCAATCACTTACATCAGCACCAACCACTTACACCAGCACCAATCACCAGCACCAACCACTTACACCAGCACCAATCACTTATACCAGAATCAGTCATGCTTCACAGTCACTTCACTGATTGATTGATTATCACCTCCCAATCACAGTTCCCAATTTATACCCTACAGGAGTGTTTAGTGTGTGTTGGCCTACAGTCTAACTCCATGGCTACGAAGCTTCTCTAAGAATTGCTTGTTTCTTTTGAGTAAAGTCCTGTTGTTGTTGTTGTTGTTGTTGTTGTTTCTTTGCTTCTGTCACATATCCCTCACTTTTGTGCTTATAATGTCACACAGTGTCGATGTTCATCTTATTTAGCTCATCCATGCCATTCCATGTTGGAGAAAACTCCAGCCCAAGTTTTCGCAGTTAGCCAACCTGGGTTTGTCAGATGTCAAGTCAAGCCTGAGATGAATTATGTAGGCGGAATCTCATAATAATGATTGTTTGATGTGACAGGCCTGATAGGCATTGATTTACTTACACAATGATAGGCTTTTAATTGAAAGCCTGCAGCCGTCCTTTACTTCAAAGCCTGTCAGCTGACACCCGCCCTTTTCACTTATGCGGTAACTGACAGGTCTAGCGTGTTGCAATCTTTCCCTTACGGCCTTTCCTTTGCAGTTTTTGTCCCTGGTCATTCGGCATCACACGGAGGGCACACACCTCGCCATCGAGCTACGCTGCATCACAGATCCCGGCAGCCGTTGAGCTGTTGCGCTGGGCTTCGTGCAGCACTTGTTGAACATCTCAGATGTTTTGCGTCTCACAAGCTTTGGTGCTGGGAATCCACACAGTTGTGCTCCAAGCCATATACAGATCTCGGTCAGGTTTCACAAAAGCTCTTGTTGTAGAGAAAGGCATCTTGGGAAACTCACCTGTTCTCGTAAGCACGTCCTATATAGCTTGCTCTGCAGAGGTTGGAATTGCACTCAGCGGTAACAGATGTGGGGTGGAGAGTGAGTTGAAAATCTGTTCTCTGTTACAGAGTGTATTCAAGGCTCCAAATGCTCATGAATATGCCAGCACATAATTAGCCAGAGGTGGGGCCACATGTGCAAATGTTGTGGAATAGAAAAATACATGTTAATGAGGTTAATTTAGAATTTAACACATTCGCAGAAAAAAGCAAACCAAGATGAAAGCACTTTTTAAAAAAAAAGAATGACATCGTAGTGCGTGAGCTCCAGTGCAGAGGGTTTATGGGATAGAAATACTAATTCTCACACTTCAGTCTATGAAAAACATTTCAGCTGTAATCAGCAATAATTCATATTAAAATGAATCTTCCCTCCAAATGTTACTTTTCCTTCATGCATGCATGAAGAAATAGAACATTACAGACTTGTTTTAGTTTAGGCCCCTTTAACTATGTATTGACTTTTCTATAAAAGCAGCTAATTCAGTGACATTGATAAATGACGACCATTGACTGAGCTTTAAGGCACTGTGAAGGTCAAGGGAGATTATTTGGGTTATGGATCTGCTCAGTGTTAATGAGAGTTTCAAAATCAAAGACAGGTGCCCTTTAATTTTACGTGGGCCTTCCATCCGTAGAGTTCTCCCAAGTTTTACACCGACTCAAGTGGTCTGCGTCTGAAAACCATCCAGTCTGCAACGACAGTACCATCACAAGCAAACAGGACATCTCACCGTTGCCATGGGGATATGTTTACTGCTAACAGCCCAGATTTTTACGATATACAGTAGGTGCCTAGAATGGTTATGACTTTACCGCAGGAACGAGAAAACATGGCACAGTAGCCAAAAACAGAAGATGTTTTCCGATGGCGTCCTCTGGCACCACCACGGTCCCTCTCCGTCCTCTGTGGATCTGCTCGCTCGATGCCATCGGCCGTCCCCTCACATCAGACTTGGAAGGCATGGCCCTGCTGCGTGTGGCTTTGTTTTCGCTCACTGTGGTAATCAATTGTAATGGATCATTCAGGCACTGTACCGCAGTGGCGACCCAAAGCCAGGCAGAGACATTTGTTTCTGGCTGCAGGGTGCTGTGCTTACCATCAATTTCCTTGTACCTTAACCGTTCTAAAAGAACTGCTATGGATCTCTCAATCACCATAATGAGAACAGTGCTCCTACGCCAGAGTCAGACTGAGAGCACATATCAATCTGGACGACAGGTGATCGTTCAGATTGATTTCTGCTTCCAGACTCACAACCGGCTGAGGCATTCTTAACTGTACATGACTGCATTATAAACACTGTTTTCAAAACAATGTAACAGGAGCCAGAAAGCTACTCCTATAAGCATACAATGTACTGCAATGTTAGCATGATTTTTACAGACATTTTCATGACTGTTTTAATTATGTTTAGTTGTGGTAACTATTGTCAAAATAAAGTCTGGCTGTTGACTGATAGGATCGGTATAAACAGAGCACATATTTTGGACCCAGTAGTAGAAAGATAACAGGCTGTCAACACTGAGACAGTGGTGGCCTCTGAGACAGAGGCTGGGTTTGATACGACGTGCAGTGGTGAAGCTCGTTCCAGGTGTTTTGCAGGAGACGGCACTGGCTCCATCACAAAACTGGCTATGGCGTGAGCAGATAAACACTTTTGATGTCGGGTGAAATTTCACACAACAGCACTCAAGAATCAGATCTTGGCCCTGATGGCTGGTCTGTATCAACTGAATACATTCCCCACCCACTCTCACTGATAACTACTGCACAAGCAACACAATGCTTGTCTTTGTGCGTGTGTGTGTTTGTGTGTGCGTGTGCGTGCATGCGTGTGTATGTGTGTGTCTGACAGCAAGTATGTGCAAAAAGCTCTCGCTCACACTGGATGTTTTTCCAAGTATAATTCAGTATAAGTGTGCTTATATATGTCACTTTGAGTCATTGTAAGTGTGAAAGTATACTGAGAGACACCATCTGGTAATTCTTTGATATTTTGGTGTTAATGTACTTGGTAAGATGACCCCAACCCTAGAAGAATGCATGGAGACATGCAGAGCTAATGGAAAATAAGTCTCATATTCACCTGAGCTGACTGACAGCTCAAGGAGACAAAGCTTAGGGAGGTGTGAGATTATATAAATAATTATGACTTCAAAGGCCATCGACATGCCTGATCTGTGTCTGCCTTTACAAACGTGTCTTTTTTGTAACTCTGTGTAGTTGAGCAGTGAAGAGTGTAAATAAGGGTTTGTCTATTTAATATAATTAGTATAAATTACTAGAAAATGTATCTAATTATTATGTAGCCAATTTTGATTTTGACCAAAAGACAGTGACAGTTTTTGGAACCGTTGTAACAACAGATTTGAACCTTATCCACCCATGAGATGTATTGACCTCACAATGGGAGATCTGCGTGACAACCATCAGCAAGAGGAAATGGCAATCAGTCATTAATATGGTGACACATCTGTTGACGAGCAACTTCAAGGCGGCCTATCAAGTGTCCCATAGCGATTCCCTATTGTTCGTGCCACACACCCTCTTAGTCCCTTTCTCTCCCTGGCTATTCTACTTTCCTACCTCCTGCTGTCTCTCTCTCTCTCTCTCTCTCTCTCTCTCTCTCTCTCTCTCTCTCACCCAGGTCTCCTCTCTGCTTGGGTCTCCAGCTTTTTACTGGTCACTATGGTGGCTTCACTCTTAAAACAGACTCGACTGTGACTTACAAAAAGCTCTTGCTGGCTCGGTAATCATTTCTAAACATGAAACAACTGTTAAGAGGGATAAGAAGGAGGGTGACAGTTGTAAAAGCTGAATGATCAAGGTCAGAAAGAGCAGAGTGAGAAGAGTAAGAACCCAGTAGGTACTTTATATAAGGGAACTGATGTGCCCGATAAAGTAGTTCACGTCTGAGGTCATGACCTCACGGCAAGGTCATCCTCTAGTAATATCTGTTTATTCCTACTGCCAGTACAACCAAAAACACCACTAAACTGAAAGGAATGCATTTCTCATCCACTGGCCAAAATAACCATGTGCTAACGTAACACCTCTGTGATCACTGTTTGAGGTTATAGAGTACTTACACTTTATAGAGGATTTGCAGTGTTGGTGCACTTCCATTTCTATTTGCTTGAACTGCTATTTAGAGCCTCTGACAAAAATGCCAAGAGTCTAAAAATTTGGCAGATATTAGAAACTTCAGGCGTGGGTGTGTCCTCTCATTTGGTCAGTGTAATACCCTTTATTTGTTTTTGTGAACTGCAGTTTTCGCAGACGTCACCTTTCACAGCCTGAGCAGATGAGACACGCGCCAATCACAAGAAAATTAAAAAAAGTAAACATGGTGAAAAAGACATAACATAGTGTGTTGAATAAAGTGCTCAAAAAAACACACGTGTGCACACACACACGCACCCTACATATAACCTATGAGCAAGCAACACATCTGTGTCTGATCTTAAGCAAAGCACTGACACAGTAAACCCTTCACCACACATGCTTTGCAGTGCATTTTAACCCCTGACCTTTCTGCCTGACAGACTGTGCCTTAGCAATCTCCTTATCACTGAGTTGACCTCCACTAACCTCACAAGGATTCCATTTAATTTCTGACAAACAAGGGCAGTGCACCAAACACTGACATTGAGTAATAAAAATTCAAAACAACAACAACAAAAAAATCCAAAACACTGTGTTAAAATAAATGACAATAAGAACATATAATCAACAACACATAAATCGCCTCTAAAATAGACGTGTTAACCATAACAATATGAACATTTTAGACTCTCTCGTATTCCCAGAACTGAGCCCATAGCGGAATGAAGAATACATTTCACATATTAAAGGATTCGGTCTTTAAAGCCTCTGCAACGCAGGCTATTTCCGACTTCCATTAATAGCTCTTGTCAGGCATAATTTTTAAGCACTTTAACCAATTCATTGTATAATTAGGTTAACAAAATTAGCTCACCGCCAGATTAGTCGGGAGCAGCAATGAAATAAAGTTATTAACATTCCAGATTTATATACAGAACAGTAGGATTTTAGCTTTTCTTTTTGACTAGTATGCAAGTGAATTACGAGAACGCCTTTACAAGGGTAAAGGAAAAGTCAGCATCATCCCTGATTTGTTGAAAACTCGTAACTAAGAATGTGGGTGGACCTCGAGTACTTTGAAAAGCATAGGAATTGTCTTTGACGAATTTAGTGACGTGAGTTCAAAACAGGATCTGGTTCTGCCCTGATCTTTGAACTGCAAACATTTAGGCTGAATATGCTTGATTTAGATGTATACAACAGTATAAGACACGGACTGAGAAGTTAGCTCCTTTGCCATTTGAAGAACTGTGTGGTAATGTTCTGCATCAAGCGCCCTCTGCCTGTCACTCTAAACTGGCAACGCTATGAAATGCTGTTTCGGGTCTGTGAAAACGGCGGAATCTGAAAGAGGTAAGATCTCTGTTATCAAATACAAATGAGCTGAGAATCTAATATGATGACATTTAAAGGTCTGTTGTCACGCTCATGCCGTAATGAATAGGAATGTGACAAAGGATTGTTGGGCGGGTCGGAAAAGATAGCCCCTCCCTAATTGGTTCATACCTTCTCATTAACGATGCAACCAACGACCATTGGACGTCGACTTGCGTACTCTGGTCCTCCTCGCGTTTTAGTTACTTGAAGTACCAGTTACAAGACGAAACGGAGCGACTGTCGGAGGACTGCAAAGCCGAGACTGGAGAGCTTTCGTGTCGTTTGGCTGTTTTATCTTTGTAGCCAATTTTCTTGTGTGGATTTGTTTCTCCCTACTGTCATAACTAATATCAAGTTCACCTCTTATACAGGATCACATCGAAATACGCACTTTTACATTGTCCGTAGATCCGTTTGTTGGTGTGGATGGTTGAACGACTTCAGATCGAAAAGGAAGACAGACCCTGTAACGGAACTATGAATGGCATTGGAATAATTCTTCGTCGACCCTAAAATCACCATTTTTCTCAGCTGGAAATAGGGCGGGTACCAGGACATTTGTGTTGTGGATTATAAAAAAGTGCTATGCGCATGGACGTAAGACAAACCCACTGAGTTTTGGACAAATGTATCGTCTTTGATCCTGCGCACTTCGTGCCGGACCTATCCCGGTTGAGTCTCGCGTCAAATGAAAGATACTCTTGGTGGATCTACAGTTCATAATTTACAAAGCCTGATTCCCGAACGCCCCGTTAAAGAAATCCGTAACTTTGCTTTATCAAAGGGTACTGGAATTAATATCCTATCTGCAATTTCATTAAAACCCTCGGATCCTCTTCGTCAGGCAAATAGACTTCCTATTAAAATTCTCAAGATGTTGACCGCACATTCCGGCCACTTACTTCACCCGGAGTATCTTCAGCCTCTGACATCAGCTCCTGTTAGCATCGAGGTATTTATCTGCCCTATATATTATGTTGTACTCGTCGTTCAGTTAATTATTGTGCGGCAAGGGCAGGAAACCGTATTCTGTTGTTCAGTGGTGTCACTGACTGAGACAGTCACTTGTAGGAGTTCAGTTTTTAG
>JAOXYF010000015.1:6424239-6461048 GCA_028565775.1 Sternarchorhynchus goeldii | reverse complement strand
GGTCTGAAAAAAAGATTTTCTCCTCTATGCTGCTTTTTTGTATAATACAGACTAAAGGGGGGGGCGTCCAAATAATAACCCACGGAGTTAACCCTTTACTAGGGTTTATTGCTTTACCGTCTTCCCAACTTGAAGCAACTTTAAACTATAAAGTATTTATATATGTATTTATTTATATTAAATATGCGCGAAATTCTTATTTAAAATTGGTCATAACGTTGTGTTTTGTTCCTATATGATTTTTCTCCTGATTTTTTTTTTGCCCCTAGAAAATTATAGGGCTGTAACTACTACGTAACTCCGTAACTACGTAACTACGCCATTGACTGTTCCAACATCTATCGTTCTCTTGACTACTGTTCTTCTTTTGTCAATATTTTTAGTCAAACCCTTAAACATTGGTAATAATTAGGGTGACATTCCTCGAAACATAGGCATATTGCATGTAACATATAGCATATAACACACACACACACACACACACACACACACACAAATACCACCATTTGTAGTAGCTTTTCTCTGAGATGGAAAATAATTTCTTTCTGTTACCCTTACAGCTGGACGCTAAGAAGAGCCCGCTGGCCCTGTTGGCTCAGACCTGTTCTCAGATAGGTAAGCCAGATCCCCCTTCCTCTTCCAAGCTGGCCTCCATCACTTCCGGTGGGCTCAGTGACAAAGACTCCTCGGCCCGTACCTCCTCTGCAGCCCTGAAACTCGGGGAGCAGCGGACCTCCCAGGATGACAAGTCCAGTTTTAAACCCTATTCCAAAATCGGCCCAGACAGCCAAAGGGATGGTAGCAGCACCAACAGCAGCACCACCAAGCCTGGCTTTTGTCTTCCATTGGGTGGAGGTAATGCCAGCAATAGCACACAGGGTTGCCAGTCCCACCCTGCTCATACGCTGTCTCCAAACTCCAGAGGGAGCTCGCCACCACAGACGCACAGGCAGACTCTGTCCCCTGGCCCGCCACGCCAGACCGGCCACTCACAAGCCGGGAGCGTGGAGCCCAAAACCACGGAAGTGGCGAGCTCAGACAGCAGCGGCAATCTGAAGAAGGAGGCTGAGCTGAGTAAGGTCGGCCTGGACAGTCCCCAGCTGGCTAACTCGAGCCATGCCAGGGCAAGTGCCAACTCCAGCAGCGGCAGCTCGGACTGTAGCCCCAGTAATGAGGGCAAGGTGGACTCACATACGGCCCAGCCCGGAGGACTCGTTTCTATTTCTCCCTTTAAATCCAGTCACCCCATGTTCCCACTTCCGTCTTCCAGTATGGGCTACCATGGGTCTATAGTGGGCACTTACGCAGGGTACCCCGGTCAGTTCGTTCCTGGCTTGGACCCTACCAAGACCAGTCTTGGGGGTGCCGGCGTAGGGGTTGCAGGAAAGCACCCCAGCTCCAGCCCACTGACGGGGGCATCCCCCCCTACTTTCATGCAAGGCTTGTGCCGGGACCCGTACTGTTTAAGCTACCCAAACGCACCACATCTAGGTGGCAGCAGCTGCAGCACGTGCGTCCATGACCCCTCCTCCTCGCTGAAGTCTGGCTTCCCATTGGTGTACCCCGCCCACCCCCTCCACTCCCTCCACCAGAGCTCCCTGTCCTCCAGCGTCACGCCCTCGTTGTCGCACCCCCTCTACACGTACGGATTCATGGTGCCCAACGAGCCCCTGCCTCACGCCTGCAACTGGGTCTCGGCCAGCGGGCCCTGCGACAAGCGCTTCACCACCTCTGAGGAGCTCTTGGCCCACCTGCGCACACACACCTCCCTGCCGGGTGTGGACGGCAAGCTCCTGTCAGCGTACCCTTCATCTTCGTCCTCCGCCGCGGCAGCGGCGGCGGCGGCGGCGGCGGCCTCCTGCCACCTCCACCTGCCCGGCCAGAGCAGCCCGGCCTCCTTCTCTCTCAGAGCGCCCCCTAGCTTGGGGCTGGGGCGCTACCACCCCTACAGCAAAATGCACCTTCCCGCAGCTCCCTCCCTGCCCATGCACTCCTTACCGGCATCGGCACCCTACTACTCCCATTACGCCCTCTACAGTCAGAGACTGGGATCTGCGTCGGCCCTTGGATACCAGTGAGGTCCCCACCCGGACCTTCCATGCTGCAGTGTTCTTCAGAAATCAGAGCAGGCAGGATGCCACGATCTCCAGCTGATACTGGACACTGCCTGTGGGCCAGCAGCCTAGTGCTGGGAGAGGTGGATGGAAATGGATGACAAGGGAGACCAGACTTCCTTCAGACCAAGGCCATGGGTATGCAGGATGCATGCAAGCTTGAAACAGCGTGTGAGACTGATGCGGCAGCACAGTTTTAAAACAGAATTGTATTTATTTTTAAACAAGCGCTTTGGTTTTCCACTTTATAATCCAAAAAGAAAAAAAAAAACCCTTCTTATTGTTTTCTTTTACAAAATCATACAGTCATGAGTTACATCGGCTCAGTCCATCGTTATTTTCCCTTCCCCACCCTGCCTGTGATTTGCACACAATTTGGTGCAAGGTTTCATGTTTCCGTTCATTTCTTGAAGCAAATGTTCTTTTCTCTGTTTCTCGTGTCTGTGCAGTATGGATGTGCATGTCAAAGTCCTTTCTAAATACTCCTTTTTTATTTTAACAGCTTACAAGTAAATGCTATAAAGAGCTGTAATATTTTTTGTAATGTGTTGAGATTACTAAGCTGGTTATGGTGCTGCTTCGATGAAAAAATGGCAAGAAAAAATAGAGGTGGCAGTGCTGTCCACCTTTGGAGTTCTAATTTTGTTAAATAAATGAAATGGTTATATTTAAACTATATGCATTTGTACTTCTTTATCTTCTCAGTGACATTTTAAACAAAAGAGTCATGGTGACCTAGTTTTCTAATCTATATTTCTGCTCTTTCCCTTCACTGTCGTGTATTTTTACTTAAAATGTACAAGGAGAGCGAAGGCAGCATTATAGGGGAAGAAGCATTTTAAACCTTAATGTCATTGTGAACAATAGTGAACAATAGTGAACTCTTATCGGCAGTATTTTAGATTGGATCAGGCCTGTCATTATAATGCAGGTCTCTGGAGTTTTGTGTCAGGAAGTGCAGTATTGATCCTCTAGACCAAGTAGTCTTTTTCCTGTGCCCTGAGTTATCCAGTGCTGGCTCATGGCTTGACACAGTAAGTGACTGCTGTAATTAGGACTTCACCAAGACAGGAGCACTGAGCTGGAGTGTGAAAGTGTCCAATCAAAAGCTAAGATTTATATATACCATTATTTATAGAGTAATTAAACACATTATAAAAACGAATTCGACTGTTCCTCACCTTCACAGAATCGTGTTCACGGGCATCTTTAAAACAGCAGGTGTGACCGCTTTTCCAGGCTGGCTGTCCGGCTGCCCGTGGTCACGCGGGTGTCACGTGTCCGTCTTCGTACGCGGGTGATTGACGTGCGCCGTTCCAATGCCACCGGACGTGTGAATCTGGGGTTGCTTACTGCTCGGAGTGCTTCTTCAGCAAGGCCTGCGGCAGGAACCTGCGCGGCTCGTTTAATGACGCCCCTGGGGACCCCAGACCTCCTGGCCACGCGCCTCCTGGCCATGCGCCTCCTCGCCACTCTTCCCTTTCCAATCTCTTTTCGTTGTGTCCCTTGTCCAACGGTGTGACACCGGATGTCAATTGAAACATCAGGACTCAGGTTGTGGTTATACAAACGTTTTCCTTAAAGGTTATCTCTCCCAGAGTGCTATTACGCTTTCCTTTCTTCTGGGGTTTTTTTCTTTTTCTCTGCGTATTCTCTCGTGCGTGCGGTAATTAACCCTTGAGGAATACCATGCCACGGACAGTTCAATTAAATTTAATTACACCGAGTCATTTCGCCCCTATAAATCACACTTCCATAATTAACAGATTAATGCTGCAGCATAAACCACCTATATTCCCTGAAAGAAGCAGCCTGGTCTTTCGGGTGCCGGAGGGGGGAGCCGGGGCCCTGTCCTGCCTGGGCACGTTCATCCCTTCTGGCTGCTTCATCGCCCGATGACACTGTGCCTTTATCTGCCAGCACGGGTCAGGTTTGCTATGTGGTCCATAATGGGTGAGGAATTTGATTTGGAATGCAAAACCAGCCATCAAGGGCAGACAGAAACCAGAGTAGTGTATCTTGTCAGGTTGATTGACAACAGGTCTCAGTGTCAGACCTGAGGTCAATGCCAGCGCTCATCATGCTGCGGAGAGGGAAAGTCTCGAGATCATTTCGACTGATTCTGGAACAGTGGTTGCAGGCCACAGCATACCACTGGCACAGCTCACCTTGCTGGCTTGATTGGCAACAATAGCATCCCACGGTCTTGCCGAGGAGTTTGAAGGGGCTGACAACGCTGTAGCTGTGTACCGTCACTCACCTGCACTGACAGTTAGCTCACGAGGTTATGATGCACCATCTCCCTCGGGCTCACGCTCCGGTTACGTTCCCATCAAAACTCCCAGAACATTCACGGAGGCCATCCCATCCTCGGGGAGAGTGGCCACAGAAACTCTCCCGGCACTGATCCAGCATCAGTGCGGGAAGGCGCAGGACCTCGGCCGGCTTCCGGGCAGGTAATCGGAGAGGTCGCCCGCCCCCGGCTCGCCTTCCCCCCGACATTGTGCGAATCCCGCTTTTGTGTCGGCGAGCGAGAGAACGTGCGGGTCGTGTTGCCAGAAGGTCACGGTCGCCAGGCCGATCAGGATGTTGCGCCGACAGTGATCGGTCTCTTGAGGCATTTTCCAGAACCCCGCGGTGACTCAGATAAAAGAAGGGCACGTCATGTTGAACGCAGCGCGTTCATTCCTATCGTTTCGCTGCCAGTTTCTTTATGTGTATCCAAATGTGGCTCCATTTTGTGAATCACTGGTTAGAAGTTTTCGTTTAAGTAGCACCGAGCTAAGAGGACAAATCTCAGCTAAAACGGCATGAACAACAAGGACTATGTTCTAAATGAATAAAAGGTGCAGTAGATGAAATTTCAAGAGCATAGTGCCTCTCTCGAGGGACACATGAATAGTGGTGCCATTTTCCATTTCACTGTAACTCGTCCATCACACTGTCATCCGATCCATCTTCCCTTTCTTCCTCCTTCGTTTCTCATCAATCACTCCTCCCGTCTCTCTCCTCCTCAGCTCCCAACCCTGGCAGGAATCAACACCCACACTCTATTTCTGTCAACCCCGCTGCTCACACCGAGGAAAGACACGTCGCTGCAGGGCCCCAAACAAGAGAGACAGAATGGGCTTAGTGCTGCTGTGTGGAGCTCAGAAAGCCCTGCCTTATACACAAACATGTCTCTGGGAATAGCCTTGCACAGAGATGTCCACCTGTACCCAGACAATACACACAACACATATGTACACAGAAGAAAGAGGCGAGACCCACATACACCACCCTTCCCCCACGGCGCAGGGAAAACGGGAAGGTGGTGTCGGAGGGTAGCGCTGGGCGGACAACTGACAAGGGCCAGTGATTAATGATGACAGAGTGTGGAGGCAGCACAATCTCTGGGCCTTTCTTAGTTTGCCTTCGGATCCGGGCACAGACCCGTTGTTTCCTGGGCACAGACCCTGGACCTTCCTGATAGTTCAGAATGCTTTCAAGACCTTAAGGAAACAGCTTTGCAGGGCTGTGCACCAAGACCTGTCAGTGCCTCCTTGCTTTGTCATTGAGTGAAATTTACAGACAGCCCTCTGTATGATGTGTGGGTTTGCTTACTTCTCTGTCTCTCTTTAAAGTGGCTTGAGTGTGTAAATGCTTACAGATGTATTTCATTTTTTAAAGATGCTGGGAAGTTATCAAACAGCCAGTTACTCCCCCTCATACGTAGAAGTGGAACCAAAAGGCAGTAGATATCACTTACAACCAACCAAACTCAAGGCTCCCATTAAACTACGCCAACAAACCTTTGCTCAAACAAATCTTTTCAGACCATCTCAGTCTATTACTGTATTTTGTGGTGAACTGCCCGAATCCCACAGTAAATTAACTTGTCTTGTACTTTTGACGTAAAGGCAGCTCCCTCCATAGGTCTCCAGTTTCCCTCTGGCTGTCTTCTGACACGCACTAGTGAAGACAGACCGGTTTCGGCGGTCTACGAGAGGGCAACGGCAATTATGGCGAACCGCTAATATGCACGGCTCCAGCTGGTTCTGATCTGCGTTCGCTCTGAAGGAACGAACGCCGCCTTGTCAGCTCGCATGCGTCACGCATAAGACGCTTATGGAGAAACGTGCCTTGGCAGCGGATGGCGGAGCGGGGCTGGGTAAGTCTGTAAGCCACACGCGTGGGTGACTGGACTTAACTCGCAGTCTGGTTCGGACATTCCTCTCGGTTTATTCGCCCCTTTCACGGACGTAACGGAGCCCAGATGCTCGCTCTGACCCAAACCAGAAACGCCCCAGCGCGTACAGGTCATTCATCAGTCATCGTATTTGCACGTTCCTGCGCTCCACTTCGAGGAAATGTTGACAGTTATTTTATTGTTTGTAATCTCTGATGAATTATTGCATTAGTGCCCCAGTATCAAAATATACCCGTTAAACCAATATAAAACATCGTTCAATTAATTCAAATCATATTATATACTGATGTAATAAGACACTTATATAAAAGCCTTATGTAACACAACTGGCCTTATAATAATACAACTACGGCAAATGAGATTATTGTTTTTATGTTTAAAGAAAGAGTAATCACTGATTTGCATAACTTCACCTTACTGTTAGCAGTTTATTAGAACATGAGATTCTTTGCCCGCTCTCTCAATCTCTCTTTTCTTTTTTTTCTTTTTCTTTCTTTCTTTCTTTCTTTCTTTCTTTCTTTCTCTTGCTTTCTCTCTCTCTCTTTCACTCTCTCTCTCTTTCACTCTCTCCCTCTCTCCCTCTATTTCTCTCTCTCTCTCTCTCTCTCTCTCTCTCACTCACTCTCTCTTTCTCTGGTAAGGAAAGAGGCCCTTTCAGAGAAGAAAGAGGGCAGAAGCAGTGCAAAGAGAGGAAGCAGACGTGATTCTCCAAATACAGTCATTAAAGGGGAAATGTGTTTTTCAAACTGTCAAGATGATTAATGACTGAGTGCAAAGCAGCACAAATGCTCTTGTTTAGTCTGACTGGCAGACACGATCCTGTCCATTGATTTATGGCAGGCCCTGTGTGTGTGGCACTGCTGTGGTCTGAGCAGCAGGAAGGTGGGGCCTGAGCACACTGCAGTAAAATAACAGAATAGAAGAGAGAGAGAGAGAGAGAGAGAGAGAGAGAGAGAGAGGGAGAGAGGGAGAATGAAACTACAGCCTAAGTATGATCACCACAATGTTTTTCTATCAGTGCATATGATAAAATAAATATCCAATGCACAAAACACATGTTAATTTAATGCTGTTGTATAAGCACTTGCTAACATCACACAATGTAGGTCAAATATGTTTGACATCTTTCTGGGGTATGAGATGGTCATAAACAGATTTATATGTCATCGTTAGTTTCTTCTGTTTGGACAGTTTTTTGAATGGAGTCATTCATAAAAACAACCTAATTTCATAACTTAATTTTCTATTTTTTGTTGTAATGTAAATTAAAGGTTTGCAGTACTTAATAGTATTTAACTTTTAAAATATTCCAGTGCTATGTTTATTACTATAACACTATTGAAACAACACTAAAAATCTTACATCACTACCTTTTTTCCGTCTCTCAGGTTACTCCAACCTTTCGACCTCATAGCCAGTACAAATGAAGGTGTCTGATTCAATCAGACTGTGTAAAATCTCACATCTCGCACCTCTTGTGAAGCAGAAAAAAGGATCAAGGAGAGAAATTGGAATTAAAGTCACACTGGAGCGTTAATTTTCAAACCACCATATGTTCTTTCTTGTGATTTTGACTCTACTAGATTTATTAATGCATTCTACAGGAATTGACATAGCTAATCACTGCTACTTGGTTCAACTGATGAGTCAGTTAGGTGCCAAACTGTGAGAAACTGTAAAATATCCACACTGGTGTTTATCACATTTAACTAATTCATCCCAGAGGGAAAAGTCATTTGGTAGCTCTGTCTACTAAGGAAAGTAAGATATGGTTTTTTGGATAAGAATAATGTATTTTTTTTCTGATAGAAAACAGAGAGCCCAAATGTCTGAGCTACAAAAGAACAGCAAACAAAAAGATTTATTATCTTCAGTGGAGAAGAGAAGCAGCTATATTTCATATGACAATTGAGGACCTGCCATTCTGAGATGGGATTTTCACATCCTCCCAGGACTCTCAGCACATTTTTTATTTCTCATCCTGACTCTCTATTACTTGCTTGCAACACAAAGAACTTGCCAAAGCTTCCAGCTAAACCAGTTCCCAATGCGCGTAAGAAGAACGAATCACGCATAGATCATCTGAAAGAAGTTACATATGGAAGCAAGGAAATAAAAGAGAGATAAATTTAAAGAGAAAGGAAGATCCTTTGAATGAAGGGGGTTCTTAAATTTAGTTTTCAAAGAGATTAGCAAAAATATGTTGTCAGTGCTTCTTCTTTGCAAGATATGATGCATAAAGATGCTAAAGAACAACAAAAGTGAGAAGACATTTGGTGATCAGTGATCGGTAAATGGAACGGATGGATGGATGGATGGATGGATGGATGGATGGATGGATGGATGGATGGAAGGAGTGATAGACTGGACAGAGAACTGATGGAGATGGATGGATGATGGAATGAAAGAATGAATGGCCACTAAAAGAATGAGCAGAAGACGGAAAGCAAGAGCAACAGAAGCACACAGGGCATCCATCTCCTGTGCCGGCAGTGTGGCCCAGCTGCATGCACAGGGGGGCAGTGGCCCCTGCCTCGACATGTCAGAGGCCATGATTAATGACCCTGAGGCCTTGCTCTCCACCCACCCTCCACCCCCTACCCAACATCCACCCTCTTCACCAGTCACACTGCGCTACTGCCTGTCAAACTAATGGACGTGGGCAGCCTGACATGACATGAAAGCCCTTGGTGCTCCCAGAGAAAGAGTATGCACACACACAGCAAGGGTACTTATGCCCTTGCATGCAGAAACAGCCACTTAACGAAACCATTCAACAAATCGCACAATCACACAAGCCCTTTCAAATATGTTTTTTAAAAAATTTGTCGTGAATGTCAAGCCCTTTACACACTCTCATGTGTAACAGCAGACCCTGTTTTACATGCACTCACATGCTCAAACCATTACACACACACACAAACCGCACAGCACTCCAGGCTCTGTTCTAAAATGAGAGGTTTGTGATCTAAAAATTACCCTGAAATACAGCTGAAGGGAACTGCTACCACTTTGATGACTTGTTTTGGGTAGGACTGGGTGCACGCACATGTGAGTGTGAGTGCACGTGTGAGTGAGAGTGCACGTGTTTGTGTGTGTGTGTATGTGTGTGTGTGTGTGTGTGTGTGTGTGTGTGTATGTGCGTGTTTGCTCTCTTTTCAGTTGTGCTGAGCGAGAGGAACGGAAAAGGTGCCGGCATGTGCGCTAGTTCCCAGCCTGTCAGAGGGCTGTCGGCCCGTGATTTATGGCCACGAGACTCCAACCTGTCTTCACTGCCAGTTCAGTATTGTTACAACTGACAGCTAATGAGGCCAGACATGCTTTCAAGCCGAGCACTTAACAGCGCCTCAATCTCCTCCAGTCACGGGTCCATTATGCTCTCTCTCTCTCCCTCTCTCTCTCTCTCTCTCCCTCTCTCTCTCTTTCTCTCTCTCCCCCTCTTTCTCTGTCTGCTCTCTGTTATCCTCAGAGGAGGTGATGGTGGCAAATGCTGGCGTGTAGAGTGAGGGGAGGTTCTGCAGTGCAAACTGAGCTAACCTGGAGCAGACAGACCGAGACAGACGCCCAACATATCAAGCTCTCTGGAGCTCATGATGTCATGCATAATCTAAGCACTTCATCACTCATAAAGGAGCAACACAGGACGTGGATCTGAATAGACTCTGCAGACCACAGAGCAAGGTTGCATTCCCACTGGGTTGGAGAAAAGGAATCTAGAGCAGAACTGGAGACCCACTGCCCTACATAGTTTCTAGTTATCCCTGACCCTGACACACCTGATCCAGCTCATCATGTATTTCCCAAGTCCTTCATGAGTTGGATCAGGTGCACTGGGGATTGGAAAATCTGGAAGTAGATCTCCAGAAGTGGAGCGGAGCATCCCTGATCTACAGTTTATTTTGTTGTGGCAGAATCTGGGTTTATTTCACTCTTCTTGCCCACTCTCTCTGCTGCATTAGCAATTGGTGTGTTAGAAAACAGCTGCAACAAAGACTAAGCCTTAGTTATGCAGAGATGTAATGTTTTCTAGCTATCCATCAGGGTTACTGTGTGGGTTTTTTTTAATTCTACGGTTATAAAGGTTATTATGGAAATATCATTTTATATACTATACAAAAGGGTTCTGAGCTACCAGTAATATTTCCATTCTCTCTCTCTTTTTCTCTCTCTCTCTCTCCTTCTCTCTCTCTCCCTCCTCACCATAATCACTATCAGGAGCACTGGCAACTCTCCCACCTTTAACCCTGGTTTCTTGTCAGCCATGATTAATGGCAGTCTGGCGCAGTGCAGCTTGCATTGCAGCTTTCAGCATTGTTCCCTGGACACATAATGAACTCTGACAGGACTTTTCTTCTCCCTTTACTTTCCTTCTCTTTCACACTTTCACAGGCCTGTTTCACAATGCATGCTGGCAGCAGCCACACCTTTGCCAGAGGCTTTGTGAGATGAAACAGTAATTAGGACTTAAAAGTTAACATTGCACATGCATTACGAAAACATTCCTTGGATGTTCCACATATTGCAACACAAGACACAAACAGATATACAGCCGTTGAGCTGGTAATGGTTTCACAGATAATCCCAGTTTAGGGATTAAAATTTAAACTTATTCCGTTCACTTAGAACTTTTTTCTCTAACAGGTCCTTTCCTACCTAGTTTAGGTGTAAATTGTTGCATCCAGTTTACAGCCAGTTTGCAACACCAGTATAGCAATGTTTGATTTTTTTCACTGATTAGCGCTTTTTACATTTGTCATCTGAAAACCCAGGACCTGTTTATGTATAATAATTACAGTAGTCACATATCATAGCTAAAGATGGTTCTTTGGCGTCATCTTCTGGCTATCATCTGTTAGTACAACAGAACATGTCCTCAGGGATTGTTTAGAGGTTGTTTAGATGTGCTTAATCTTACTGTGTTTACTGCTAACCTGAGAGTTACAACCCTCAGGCAATGAAACCTTTTTGAATGTATATCATCTCATTAATCACCTAGCGTGGTTAATTATTTCATTAATGTTATATGATTCAGTATGAATTTCTTTACTACAAGGCACACTTGTAAGTACATTGTCACATGAAAAATTAAATATAAAACGGCATAATTTGACTATCTCAAAAAATTGTGATTTTTTTTGACTACGCAAGTAGGTGTGACTGACACCCAAGCAAACATGGAGAAGTGCAGTGAAGAATGGCATTTTTCAAGCCATTCGTTGATATAACGACAGATTCACACTTGAGCATTAAATTCTCTTCCTGTGTGATAATGCTCTGTATGTTAATTCTCTACACATTCACAATAATATGTCCTTAATATGCATGATACTTAAATTGTGTATTTAGATTATCATAGATTATGTAACGATGGATCTAAATTCTAAATAAAAGTGCAAATAATGTGTTTTTTATATACAATTGTTTTTTCAGAGATCTGTCGTCCTTCCAAAATGTATAGTATAAACATAAAACAAATCACGGGTCTAATTGTAAAATTTGTCACCTTCAACTCAATACCAGGCTGCCTAATGAATCAAGATTTATAATATTTCCCATTTCACTTCTCTTAAATGCTGTTTCCAGGGTATGGCTATTAAATCGATTTTTTTTCTGAAATCGAGGAATTGTCCCATAACGAAAGCAGAGGGCGACATTTCCCGTTTTCTCCTTTTCTTTTCCTCGCAGTAAAATTTCCCAGATAGCACCTCTTCCCAAATTTTAACCCATTTTGGTGAAGCAGATCCACAAAGTTTGCCGAAACTTCTTTGGAGGACACTGGACCAGACAGGGAAGCGATTGCTTTGCAACACTTTGCGAAATGGTGTTGATGATCGATCAGGCAGAAAAGCTCCAGACTACGCTATCATCCCCCGAAGCGGTCAAATCCGTCAGGACCGACAAAAAAGACACACGAATCCAAAACAAGTGAGTTATTTCTCTCGTTTTGCATCTAGAAATGAGTAAAATTCAAACCAGCTGCTATTTAAGGGCTGGATAACGTACCGCTGGACAACAAGTAAAATGAACCGTGCTCAGCCGTGATACTGTGCTCATTTTACAGCGTTTGCCACCCAATAATATGTCCTAGAAAATAAAACTTAGATGCACATTAACTTGTTAGAAGTGAGCTGTTAGACCATCTTTCTAACTAACTATGATATCCAGCTCTCCAACCAACCAAACACTTTAAATAACCAGGACGGCTGTAGTCAGTAATCCGCTCGCTAGCCATCTGTACAAGTTAGCTGGAGATCTTTTTAAAACAACCCTTAACGGTTTAAACCGTGCTGACAACATACTAAGCGATCAAAAACTTTTATGCTGTATTTATTAGCACATCTAGACATTCAGTTGCACCTTTGAATGTTGTTTACTTTGCTTAACCCAGTACCTATAATATTTGCATCTGGTTTCTTTAACAAATTTGCTCTTAGCTGGCTAGCTCGTTGGCTATTTGATACCAAAGTAAATTGCATCGTGATATTACAACTCTAGGTTAGCTATGGGTTAATATATTCGAACTAAGTCGAAGTAATTAGATTTCAGATCAGTGTTACAGCGATATTTTTCATGCTTTTACTGTATCCGAATATTTGTCTTGTCTCCAGTTATGAGCCGGATAATGGAGAAGAGAGACGGAGAAGAGGTGGGAAAATCCACAGCCACTTGGGATTTGATGTCCCGCTGTCCGTGGACACCGAGTCAGACTTTTCAGAAAGTAAGAAGAAATCGCCCCTCGTGAGGTAAGTGCCGTGCACAGGTGTGCAGAGGCGACGTGTGTACGGTTGAAGCGCGTGGAGCATGTCTCGTTAAATAACCTACGCCTCTACGCGTCAGCGCTGTGTTTGCAAACTTTGCCGAGTTTGCAAACACAAATGCAACAGTGCGAGAGACCGTGTGTTGCTTTGGTGTCTTGTAATTTTTTTTCCATGTATGTGATGCGGGTTTCTAATGCCCCCTTTCTCAAATATAGCCTTGGTGTGGTTAGAGCTTAGAGGAAAGATAATCAGGCTGCCTAATATACGGTTGACAGAAGAGGACCACTGGAGGGCATGTTGAGGATATTTCTTTTATGACAGCCATGTCAAAAATTGCTGATACACGTTCTCTGCGATCGCAGAGCTGGCTGTGAGCGTACAGAAAGTAGCACAGAAC
Organism: Sternarchorhynchus goeldii; assembly: GCA_028565775.1. Lineage (NCBI taxonomy): Eukaryota > Metazoa > Chordata > Actinopteri > Gymnotiformes > Apteronotidae > Sternarchorhynchus > Sternarchorhynchus goeldii. The sequence continues at coordinate 6,447,590 of JAOXYF010000015.1, read as the reverse complement.
TGAAAAGATGTACAGTAAGCATGCATATTGCACAAAAACCAATCAAACCCTAGCTCAGTGTAGCCACTTCAGGCTCTTCTATTTTTAACCATTAGTTGTTATATGCTATATTTCCTTTCATTTTTGAAGGTTGAAGGCCATCGACCAGCCCTCCCTCTTACAAAGTTCAACGGACTGTGAATCAAAGGTAGAGAGGAAGAAATCGCAGTACAGCCAGGTGTGAATCGAACTCCAGCATCACACTGTTTTGATCACTCAGGTTCTTATATTATTTATATGCCAGAGAGAAAACGGATGCCACTTGTTTTAAAACGTCTTTCGCGACATGATGCGAGCTTCTGTGAAATAGTTAACAGTGTTGTGTTGTCTTTTCTCTAGTTTTCCAAAGCAAACGCCCAGTATCATAAACTCTTCAAAGAAATAAGCAAAGATGAGATACTCAAACAAAGTATGTCGACATGTTTTTAATTCTCTATGTTAATATCCAATGAGGATGTTCAATAAGGATGTGTAACTGGTTTATTCCTCTTTAATCACAGTATGTGTGAATGATTTCGTTGAAACTAGTAGGAGGGCAATTCACCCTGTTTTGCTGTATGGCTTGTGTTCATTACCAGGTTACACCTGCGCACTGCAGAAAGACATTCTTTATCAGGGAAGGCTTTTTGTCTCTGATAACTGGATTTGTTTTCATTCCAAAGTATTTGGCAAAGATACCAAGGTACCTAATCTTGGCTTGATTCAGATGTGTCTTTTGCATCTCTTCGTTGCTTTAAACCGTTAAAATATGTGTTGCATGACTTTTCTGCCATAGATCGTTATTCCTGTTCTCTCCATCACTCTTATAAAGAAAACAAAAACAGCCCTTTTAGTGCCAAATGCTCTTGTTATCACTTCTACAAATGAAAGGGTAAGTGCCTGGCTTGAAAGATCTTAACAAATGATTCTCATATAACAGAATATGTGATGTTAAAGACGTTTTAACAGTTTGTTTCTTGTTGTTTAGCATGTATTTGTTTCGTTCCTGTCTCGAGACACCACATACAAGTTCCTCATATCACTCTGTGTTCACTTGCATGTAAGAGTGCAACTTCTCAGTGTTATCATGCATTTAATGTAACTTCAGTATATCCCAGTCAGCATCTGCCTGAACTGAATAGCCACATTGTTGCTGTCCCTTTCAGAGAGATGATGTGGGCAGCACACCCGTCACCTCGTCAGCTGAGAAGAGCTTCAGCAGGAACTGTCCATCGTCACTTCCTTTGGTTGGTGCTGGTTTGTTTGTTTTGCGTGTTTGTTTGCATCAGTTCCTATGTAGAGTAAACATGGTTTATAGACCTTCAGCTCTTACAGCGTCTGCTGGTCCAACATGATCTCTGTTCCTCATGGAGTTTGTCACGGTCTGGTTTTACCCTCTTGGCATGCATGTGGATAACCAGGATTCTCCACACACTCACAGGACTTTTCTGGAGATTTCTCTGATCTTGACAGAGTGGTGCACCAGAGGAGGCAGGACATGCTCGAGAGCAGCAGCTCAGGTTCCCAGACTCCAGACTATGAGAAGATGACTGGTGTGTGTGTTCAGTTCCCATGCGCTACAGACACACACACACACACACACACACACACGTCAGGTCACTGTTTGCAATCTCAGCCATTGGAATAAAGATGGCTCATGTTCTCAGATTAGATTCTGAACACCTGACTGTTTTTTTCCCTTTTTTTACCTCCTGCATTTATGCAAGTCATGTGATGAACAGTATTGTAGGTTGAAGAATTACATTTCTAAATGATGAGGTTGTACATGCTTAGCAAAGCACCGGTGTTCCCTCCGAAGGGCATTCAGCTCGAGTTGCAGTCATGCACACATGGAAAAGCCGAGACTGAGGAGTTTAGAGAAAACAGTAGGGGGAAAAAAGAATGTTTTAAAAAATATTTTAAAGGCTTCACCTGCATGTCTCATTTCAAAAGTGTTCCAAAGATAAGAACCACATGTGGTTCTTATCACTGATGAAGTGGTGTACATAGGAATCTTTCACTCGGTGTTAAAGGAACTCATGTATTTGAAGAGTGGAAGGGCTGTGATATTTAATAGCTCTTATCAAGTCTGCAGCTGTGGCTTTACTTTCACTTCCTCAAGGCATATTACTGCTGCTAATGGAGTACAAAACCCAGGGCAGGTTTCGTGACCATATTTCACATTATGATAATATGGGTTAACAATTTTTTGTTTAAAATAAATAAATATATTTTATTTATTTATTTATTTTTAATGTGTGTGTAATATATATATGTAATGTAATGTTATATTATGTTATGTTTTTTTCTTTCTTTCTTTATAATCCTGTTCAACCAGAGTTTCCATCCCTCTCCGAAAACTTCCTCAGCACGATAAAGACAGGAGAGATGGTCCATGCTGACATTCACCTGCCGGCCGCCGCCATCAAGCAGCACAATGGTATCTGATTTGGGGATTAAATTTCACTCTGAAAAGCGCTCTGTGGTTTCTCGGTCACCACGGGCTGGGCTGGATGTCACCGTTGTCTCCCTGTCGGCCCTAAGGTCCCGGGAAGGCTGCGTCGGGAGCTCGTCTGCAGCAGCAGCTTCCACGGCCGATGACCCTCAACGCTCTTCTCTTCATCTACATGCTGTTGTGAGTGCGGCCCGTTCGGTGAAGGTCTACGGCCTCCTGCGCTCACAGTCCTCTACTGTTCCTGCATGTGGGAACAGGTTTAAAGCTGTTGCTGTTGACCTGTAATTACCGCTGGGCTCTAATTTAAACGGAGGCGTTGTCTCTGCAGGGTGTGCTTCCTGTTCTTGTCATCGTGTTACATGGCTTTCAAGATTATGGCTCTAGAGCAGCGGCTGAACTCGCTGGGTTCACTAGGAGAACAATCGCACAGGGAGTAAGTGACACTCCTGGATTCCACCTGCACACATTTGCCTCCTCCACGAAGATTTTGCAGAGCTAGAGACTCAAGGGGGATGAGAGGCAGACAATGTGCGGAAAAGGCCCAGCAAGTTACCTCTAAATATACCTTTATTTTGCCCAACGTGGCAGTTTTTTTTGTTCAGGACGCTCTTCACGTACAGGCCGCCTTGATCCCAAATGCTGTGTCGTACAGCAGTGTTTATGGACCTGCTCAGTGTGCTGCTTTCCTTGCATTGTTCCACATTTCTTCACCTGCCACGATAAAAGTTTAAATTGTTTTCCATTGCAGAAATGCGGCTCATCATCGCGCCCAGTTAGAGGTGAGCGCTGAGATCTACGCAGAGCTGTCGACCAACCTGTTCAAATTAGAAAAAGTGAGTGAAGCTCGTGCAGTTTCTTAGACGCTCATGTGAGAGAGGGGTTGAGTGATGGCATGATGCAGGCTCTGTTGAATAATGACCAAGACAAACTTGTCTTTTCCTGTTTGTATTTGGTAAACCACGCTGCCATTTAGGGTTTCACTTGCCTTCAGAATCATTTAGGATTCTGCACACCTATTATGTCATTGTCAGAGGTGGGTGTGAGAGAGACAGAAGGGCATTAGGGTTGACTCTGGAAGTGCTGGAAACAAGAAGTACTGTCTACAAAAAGAAACAGCTGAGAATTTTTATTTTTCCCTGCAGTAAAGCACAGTAAGCAGTTTTTAAAGTAGTTTTCTTCACTAGCTGATTTAGGAATAATGAATTGGTAGATGTTTCTCTAACATGTAGCCACACCTTAACAGTCATGTTATAACTTTATATAGATATTGTTATACTTTCCGAAACTCCACCCAGATCTTGATCACAAAGAAAACTGGTTCTAGTGTCATTTTAGTGGTTGTGATTTAATCCTTCTGTGTTATGGTGTTTGATCCCTAGATTCAGAGGAACCTGCGTAAACTACTGAAAGAGGGCTGAAGGGCTGGACGGAAGCTGAGTCTTTGATTAAAAACCTCACTGGCTCAATCATGAAGAGGATTCTTAACAGTGCAATACTCAGGACCACACAACAGACTCTTTTTAAAACTGAATGATAGTATTTTTTCATACATGGTAGTGGGGGGGGGGTGCTTTATTTCAAGTACTGTAATGGAATTAGGAAGCTTCTAGTGGTACACATGGGTCCCAAGAACTCAGTTTGGGTTTCTAACAATTCAGAAACAGATGACCACCTTTGAAAATTAGTTACTATTTAGAATTGTCAATAAAATATTTAAAAGCCATTGAATTGTACTCATGAAGTTATTTGGTTACAGATGGATATTGAGCATATAGAATACTTTTTTTTTTACACCATTCTATCATCCACTCTATGGTGTTTGGGAAAACATCTCCTTATGCCCATGATCACATGGTGATGGATTTGTTCCAAAGCTCAGAAACTTTATCTTCCCCTAGTGTTGCACAATTAACATGTAATGCAGTACACTGATGTACGTGATCCGTCTATTAGATACACCTACTCTACAGCTGGAACAGATACTCTGCCGTACATGTTTATAGTTGGTAAATTCTCCACTGCAGAGGTACTAGAAAGTGTCCCCTCTGGGGACTCCATTGTCCTGCTGGGGGACTTCAACACTCATGGGGTCAATGACTGAGAAATTTTATTTCAGATTTTGTAAAAAGTGCAGAACTCACATAGTATTCATTCCAACATTTGACCTAATATACTTGGGAACCTTCAGGTTCAGGTTGAACTCCCCACTTTCAGTGGTAAATCACACACACTTTTTTTTTAATTTTTTTAGGATTGTGTTCTGCTTCCTCCAAGACGAATCCCTGCTTCCATCATTCAAACATGACGACAGGCTGAACACAACAGTGCTGCAGTTCATGGTTAGTTTTCAGCCAATCCATAATTGTTATTAATTTGATGGTCCAATCAGAAACTTAGCACTTAGGGAAACGGCTAAAAAAAAAGCAGGTACACCAGAGCGCGTCCGACCGTGTTCAAAAAGGTCCGTCATGAAATGCATCATTTGTTTAAACTAAACATACTGTGTCATTCATTAAGATGGGTTTGGCTGTTTAATTCACATTAAATTTCTGAGTGGGGAGAGAGCTGTTGGACATGCCCACAGCGGGATGTGCGTTTTCAACTGGTCACCTTTTCGCTCCCCTCTCAAGGTTTTCATACCTAATCAAGGTACAAGGTAGAAACCCTCAAAAGCACATCCTCTCCTTTTTAAAGAGGGGGAAAAAAGGTTCACACTACTATACTGGCAATTTCCTTTTATAAACCTTATACATATTAGGTCATTCTAGACCCAAGCAGCTTGTTATGTAATAATCATATAATTATGTCAATTACAAACTAATTAAACAGACCATTCTGTTGCACAGTTGGTTTAGGCTAATTATGGAGGGTTACTTCTAAGTGCTGTGGGAAATATCCAAGATTAGTTAAGAAGCTTCACAAAAACGTAGTGCTTCTCTCATCAAAGTCATGTGCAGCTGTTTAGAAATAATTCACTCAAACTTGATTCCTTGCGCAAGAGGAAGATCCTTGCTGTAGTTGATGGTGCTGTGTGAAACAGAAAACAAACATGAGATTACTCAAAAGAAGTGTACTAAGAGTGAAGTTTGGAGGGTTTTCTTTTTTTTTTGTACACAGTGTTGTCGGCTGTTTTGGGTAGCAAACAGAGTCTGTGTTTACCATGTAGACCTCCTCATGTACTGCTTCCACGAGTCACTGCCCGATTCACGTCCCCCTCCGGTGTGCTTCTCCCCTCCTGCGTACATCCCCACACGTGAGCGACCGAGATGCACCAGTTACCTGCTACCTCTTAATGAAAGTCCCTGCACCCACCGAAAGCTCCTCCGATCTCAGCTCCACTGGTTGGAATGTTGACATTAACGATGCCACAGTCTGAGCCTTTCGGTCTGTGGAGAAAACGCACCCAACATGCAAGAACGTGACCAGTGTGGAAGTGCGGAGACCATCTCCTCTCTGGTTGTTCACGAGCTCTGCTGCGTCCAGGCAGGGCAGAATCGGGCGGCGCACTCACCCCAGCCAGCGGAACACTCTGCCCATGTCCTTGGTGAAGATGCTGCTGGAAAGGCCCTGCTTGACCTCGTTGTTCCAGGTAAAGGCCTCCTCCTCTGTCTGAGGATGACGAGAGTGGAGACGGGTCCTTAAGCAATAAAACGAAACCTGAAATCCTATAGTTCGTAAGGCAAAAGGACAAGAGGTGTACCTTGAATTTGATCACGTAGAGGATTGGCACAAAGGTCTCCGTGTGAACGATGGGGGCGTCGTGCGCCAGCCCAGTGAAGATGGTAGGCTCCACATAGTTACCAGGGCGATCCATTACCTGAGCAGCCAATCGAGGCTCACATTTCACTTTTTTCCAATAAGCTTCTAATCCCACTATTACAGAATATTAGACCAGTTTTAGAAGTGCAGCAAAATGCATCAATAATGGCAACACCATCAGATCTACAGTGTCCGTACTGTGGGTATTATCCACAGGTTCAAAACAAAACAAATAGTGCATCTGATACAGCTCATCAAGGTCTTTACAAATGTAAAGAAATGAAGCGAGGGTTGTTCAGTCTAAAGCAGTTCAGGGGCACAAATCTCTCCCACACTTATAGAACATCTTATACACCATTACACACTTATAAAACCACTTTACATGCATTGGACAATGTTTAAGGAGCAGCATAATACCTTGCCGCCGCACACAAGAGCGCCGCCCTGCTGCTTGGCCTGCTCTATAGCAGCCAGGTACTGCTGAACTGCCTGTTTGGTGTGAAGGGGTCCATACAGGGTACTAGCTGTTAGCAAAAACAACCAACCAAAACAAAGCCTCTATTAATACACAAGTAAATGAGCACAGACAAACCCCTTTGTTCATATTAGCTTTTTGAACGAAAAAAAAGTTGTCCATTTTGGATTTCAAGGAGCTAAAAGCAAAACATTCTGGAATTCCTTGGTGATTTAGTCAAGATACTGGAAAAGCTTTTACTTGCAGTTAAAAATTTGTATTCATAATTGGACTCACGGTCCCAGGGGTCACCAATGCGCACTTGTTTGTAGGCCTTGGCTAACCTCTTCACAACCTCATCATGAACACTCTCATGCAGCATCTAGTGAAACGGTACAAGAAAGTCAGTGAACTGTTAACCCTGGACAACTGCTTTTGCCCAGGATGAGGGGACCGTACTACTCCAGTTATTTTTGAGGAAATACACTGAAGTAGCTGGGGGGGGGGAAGCCTAATATAAGCTAAATGAAGTTCATCTTATTTACTTCACAATCTTTTATACTGATAGTTTTTGCGTTGTTTTGTATTTGCTCCCCGTCTCTACTCACCAATCTCCTTGTGGTGGTGCAGCGTTGACCTGCAGTTCCCACAGAGGCAAAGAGAGCAGAGGGCACCACCAGGTTCAGGTCAGCGTCCTCAAACACTGATAATGAGAGACGTGCGTTAGGCTCGCTGACTGCAGCTCACGCTCGGCAAGGCTAAGGTTGGGTGTGCCAGTAACCTACCGATGATGGCGTTGTTCCCTCCCAGCTCGAGCAACTGCCGACCTTTTCAGAAAACACATTTAATCCAGACATCACACACTTAATCCAGACATCACACACCACACATCTTAAAGATTAAACCTAGATGGTGACATGTGGACGTATGGTATAGAATGTTTACCACACACTGTGTGTAATAACGAATCCTTACCAAACCTCTCCTGCACCATCAGGGCCACCTGTTTACCCACGTTGGTGCTGCCAGTGAAGGACACCAGATCGACCCGCTCATCTTTGGCTATGGCGGAGCTGAAGGTAGACCATGCAAACCAACCAAGACCCCAAACAGACATTAACGAGCATGCATCTAAAAACTACCCCTACGCTGCTTTGGGAACAGTACACTTACCCAATGTCAGCCCCACCGCAGGTCATGGAGCAGATTGCACCAGGGAGGTTATTCTGTTCCAGCACCTCAGCAACAATTCTGCATGTGTGTGTGTACACACACACACACACACACACACACACACACACACACACACACACAGATAAATGATTGGAAACACTACATAAGGAGGAATTCTGCATTACCAGTGAAATAGGTTTACAGTAGAGATGGCTCGATACCAATTTTTCTGTACAGATCCAATATCGAATTCTTGTATCTGAATACTACCCACTCTATATGTAAATCTGATATTAAACAATGTGGAGCTACATTTACAGATGACATACATATCTAGGACAGCTCAATATAAATAAAATGATAAACAGAAAAACACAAGGCTAAAGTATTAATTGTGTTCTCCCATTGCCATTCAGGGCCTTGGGCATCATCTGATTAGTTCTTAGTTGTACTTCATTCAAACCCTGAGTGTGCGCACACACACAACCACACACTGTCTTTCACATCTCAGGACAGATGCCTTAAATCGTACTACTTAAATTTACACAAGTTTCTCTGCCCCCCCTCCCTCACTAGAATCCAACTGTACTTCCACATCACCATAATATTGACCCTACAGCTCTTCCTGTGAATTCCAGTGGTAAACTGCTGTTCTAACCACTACACTCCCCTTCCTCCACCACACACTAAGTCAGCAGACAAGAGACAGACTACAGTCTGTACCTAGTTTCTCAACACTCGACCTCTGCTTAAAAACAACAGATGGGTTTTTTTTCCTAACTGGAAAAAAAAAAATCCATCAACAGCTGAACCGGTTGCCCCACACTGGGATATCAAAACAATGAAAATAATACAAAGCCAACACACGTGTGCACATGGATATCTGCATTTGAACCTGATGGTTTCAATTGTTAATGTAAATAAAAGCTGAACAGTTAAAACTGTAGAGCTGTATATAAACTGTGCTCAAACTAAACAAGCTTTTATCACAATCTACTGAAACTAACCTGCTCAAACATGACATGATTAAACTAAGTTGGTTCTTGTCACGTGACCTGATCAAAAACAAACCTGGCTGTTGTCATGCGTCCTCCTCAAACTAACCTATTATGACATGATTTACAGTGCATTGTTGTCAAGCAACGATGTACTATTTTTGGGATGGGCTTGTGAAAGTTCAGTTCTCTCACAAAAACAATATCCTACTGTCCAATGCAGCATTTGTTTGCTGATATTGAACATGTTTCTGATATGTGATATGAAATCGATGCCATCTGTAGTTTAGTGTAACATTCAGACAATTACAGCATTTTAGGAACGATCCATTTTAAGAGAAAAAGGGGTGATTAAGTGCCAATGGCACTTTAACACACTTTGTGACTGCTACGCTGGTGAGGGGTGTGGTTGGAGCTCCTTTCCTGTGACGAAAACAGGAAAGCTATTAGAAAAACAGCATAGTTTAGAGTTTTAGAAGCACTTTGATACATTTCATTAAACCTACAACATTTCTGCATGCAAAATCAAGTCAAGATCTTAAAAGGTAATCTCACCAAAGGCAAACATTTCCACAAATGAGAGCAATAGCATTGTTCCAGCCATACACTGCTACAGGGAAGTTAAATGCAGTGATGATGCCCACCAGACCCACGGGGTTCCATTGTTCAATCAGGGCATGACCTGGTCCTGAAAGTCCAATACAAATGCCCTTAGGGACCTCTTTACATAACCATCTATAGAACCAACTACATTTCATACATCATAGTTTTAGAGTTTTCCCCATCCGTGCTTTATGATGTCATCTTACAAAGAAAATAAAATGAAACCTCTGACTAGAAAAAGCGAAGGCTGATAGCTGATAGGACATACTTTCGGAGGGCAGTACAGGTCCTCCAATCATGCGCGAGAGTCCAACAGCGTAGTCACACACATCTACATACTCCTGTACCTCTCCAACCCCCTCCACGTAGATCTTTCCCATCTCCAGAGACACCTGGCAACGGTGCAGCGGACAGAGTTCACATAAAGTGGACGGTCATTTGATTTCAGTTAGAAATGCCACCCATGTACATTTTGTGGAATGCAACTGTACCAGGCTGCCAAGAACTTTGATCTTCTTCCTCAGGGCATCTCCAATCTGTCTCACAACCTCTCCTCTCTTTGGAGCAGGGATCTGCAGAGAACATTCAGAAAATGCAAGAAATATTCCAATTCAGAGTGTTGCAGCAGAGTAGTCTGCAACGGTGAAAAAAGGAGGAAATTCTAATAGTCACTATTAGACTAGACTATTGTGACTGAAAACAATACAGCGATGCAAAACAAAAATCAATGTTTCAAATATACAAAACCTCTGTGAGGCTTTGCAACAATTTAATACAAAACACAGTTGTCATTGTTTTTATTGGGGGATGCTCTTTCGAGCTATTTCTGCCGTTTCCTCCATCCCAATACTTACATCAGCCCATACTTTCCACGCCTCGAGTGCTTTCTGTACAGTTTCTTCGTATTCAGCCATTGTGGCCTAGTTAAAAAGTAATGGATTAATTTTACAAAGATAAATATGTGGCTAACTATATTTAACAAGACCAGGTCCAAAGTCCTTCAAATCCTACACAAGAATTCTTATTCTTGTTCACAGACATTAGTTAAATCGAACAAAAAAAACCAAAACAAAAAAAAAAAAAAACGCAGGAATTAAACGGTTCCAAACTGGCACAAAACAACTTTCCAAAGACCTCTGTGAGTCAGTCCCTCAAAGGGCCGAAAGAACAACTTTTTGTTTATTATTTTAGGTAGAAATTTTCTTTAGCTGCACCACATAAGACATGATTTAGTTGAGCTGCCCTTTTTGAGTTGTTTGATTACTGACGCCTCTAGAAGCACATTACAAATCTACACAAATAACATCATGGTCAGAATTTCAAGTTTACCTGTCGTACTCTTGCAATGGGCTCATTGTTGGCAGGACAATAAGATGTGACCACCTAGGAGAAAAAGGTAATAGCTGAGTGTGTACAAAATTATAACCCTTTACAGATTTGAGAGACTGCAAACGCATCTTACTAAAATGCTATTCACTAATCTGAACTTCTACGAATTAGGACCTCAGTAGCCCATGGCCGTTTACAAATATCTGGTTTTGCAAACTCGGACACTGGCGCTTTCAACAAGGTCAGGCATCCAGACTGCCGCTTGTGGAACCACGCCATCCAGTAGATGTCGCTGGCGCCTACATATTGTTGGAGGAAGCGATATATTGGTTAACTAGCTTTACGAGCTAGCTAGGCTAAAATGTAATATGCTATCTTAGTATTAAGTATGTTGCTCAAGGTAAGACCCGGTAGCTGCGCGCGAACAGGTCGTCCCATGCTTAAACGACCATATGAAACATACTGAGCAAAAGTTGTAGCTGATTCACTAGACACAACTCTACTGAGTTAACTAGACAGCTAATCAATTCGCTAGCTATAAAACGTATAAGTTCATACGACTGATCAACAGCAGAATGCAACTAGTGCACGTTGATTCATTACCTAACCAACTAGCTGCAAGTTACCTGTACGTTACCTGTACCGTGCCAATAAAGTTAGCTAGCTGTGCTGTCAAAAGCAGAACATGTATTTAACTTAAATATGGAAAGAATGACCAGGAAATTAATAATCAGTAAAACAACTCAGTAAAAGAATAAAAGGATGGCGTTGACATGAACGTGCCCCTGTCCAAATAAACCACATTTTACACCCATTTTTTTCGTTCGCAGGGGGCTAGCTGGCTATATTTAGCAGGACGTCCAGTGGCAGTCCTTAAGCTAACCTAGGTTAGTTAGTTAGTTAGTCTTGTTTTACCTCTCCCTTGCCTCCCCAAGTCCCGTTATAAACTCCATCATTGTCTTCGCTCAGACCTAATTCTTTAAGCCATGCATACTTTGGTTGATTGATAAGCAGTGTAGACATAGCTGCAGCTGGCCGAAAACTCAAAGATCTGAGCTTTTTCTTCAGAGAAAAGTACCGTGCAACACTAAAGGCCAACGTGCGCTGCATGGTTGCCTACAGAAGTAATAAAACGGCAGCGCGTGACTGTTCACGCACGGTTTACGTTCGGTGCGTCAAACCGACAGTTCCTATTGGTTGAAATATGTCTCTCCCCTTTAAAAAGATCGCAGTCCGTGGATCGCCGAGCCGTCCGCGCTGCAGCGATTTTCACGGTCAAGTCATTAACACGTCAAATACCAATGCGCGTATATTCCCGAAAGGTTGGGAATGCAGAGTATTTCATAAAACTATTGAGGGCCTAAACTAACGCCCTCAAAAGGGAGAAAGGAAGAGTTTCACGTAGTTTGAAGAGCTTTTGGTGGTCATGCAGCTTTACTGACTGAATAACTAAATGTTTTTAAATATGATTGTCTTTAATGTCATTTAAATGCTTATTACACTTATAATAACTCTGGTGAGCTATTTTTCATAATTCCTCCCTAAACCAGAAAAACGTCCACTGTCAGCTAAGAAAGCCAATGGTCGTTCAGGACAGCAATTTTGGATGAATCATACTGTACCATGGGAAATGAGGACATTTCAGTTAAGTGTTCTCTTTTTTTCCACATGATTTTTTAAAAATAAAAATAATTATATAATATATTGCGCTCATGTGGCATGATGTTTTCTTCTGTGCGCATGCAAGTTGAAGATGAACTCTCATAGGCTACCAGTAGGGCGTGATCTACTGAACTAACCCATACAGGCACAGCACTAGCTTCAGCTACCGAAACCTGGGTTCATATAACCTCTATTAAAAACACTAGGATTTCATTATGGATTTATTTTAAAAACAGCACTGTATCAAAGCACTACCTCTCTTAACAGAAAGTGACATTTTTGTGGCATTATATGAAAATTCTGAACAAAAACTCAAAGTTCAGATTTGTTCAGAATGTACCTAGTATATAAACCCTATCAAACGCACATTTAATTCAAAACGCAATGATAAAAAAAGCACAGTAGGTTTTATCCAGAATTACTCTGATGACAGCCTCTGTCTGCCCTTCTTATGTGGCAGTGGAATTTATGGGAGAGTTAGGAAAAATAGATAACCAAAGTTGTATATGTAATATATAATGTTATCGATGTATGCAATAAGCGTTATATAGCTATGTAATAAGCATAGACAAATGTTTTTAAACAAACATCAAATTTATTCAAAATACCATTTTTTATTATTATTAAGTCAGTATAATTGCACGACTACAAAAACTTAAAAATATGTAAAAGTCTAATTTTTTCTTTTTTTGTGATACAGTGCGTCCGTGTTAATATTGACTTGATTAATTGTATTAGCCAAGGTCTGGTGTATCAGCAGAGTGGCGCAGCGGAAGCGTGCTGGGCCCATAACCCAGAGGTCGATGGATCGAAACCATCCTCTGCTAGGAACGTTTTTGGGCATGCATTTTTGATGTTTAGTTCTTTGTTAGGTTAGGGTTAGCAGCACTGAGTTATAGCGTGTCATGTGTTGCAAGATTATATAGTAAATTATCTATTTTTCTTCGTTTTAAATTGTCATTAGGTGAGTATAATTTTCATTTTATGATATAAAAATGTCATAATTAAACTGTCTATTGAGCTAGTTTTAATTTCTAACTAAACTGGCTTAATTAAACATAAACAGTTTCACACTCAAATTAAAACAAGGTAGATTTTATTTGCGTTTTTTGTAGCACGCATAGCAAACAAATATATTTTATCCAATGAGAAGATACGCCTGTAACGTCGAACGTACCTCATACGCATAACTTCCGACTAGGAGAAATGGCGGGTGATAGCAACAGAGACACAATGGAGGACCTAGAGGATGGAGAAATAAGTGGTTCAGACTCAGGACCCGAAATGCTGTCAACTTCAGATGACCGACATCAGGTAAGAACATTTATCTAGATATTGTCCATCGGTTTTTGTAGAGCTAACCGGACACTGAGTTGACCCTTAGCCTGTCGGGTTGCTAGCTTGCTACTAAACTTAAGTTAACCCTTGTCTACTAGATAGATATGCTAGTTATCTAGATAGTTATCGGTCATACGTAGCCCTCTAGCTAACTAGGTAGATACTTTGCTGGGATGCCAGTGGCTCTCTTAGTCCTCTGCTCTCAGCCCTATCGTATTAACATATGCTAGGTCACGACCCATTTGACTGGGTAGCTAACCCGACGAGCTAGCTAGCTACCTAGCCGATTCCACTTATTTCATCGCAGCGTTAGCACACCTGAAGTGATGCTGACTTTATGATGACGTCTCATTCTCAAGTTATCAGTCACAATCTATTGCCGGATTGGTTCTAACATCCCGACTGGAGGTTGCTGCGTGTTGACAAAATGACGTTTAAACTATTGCTTGTTCTGATTAACTGTGGGTCTAGAATGCATGAATGGAAGGGAAAATGGCTCTATGAAATGAAGAAAATGTTAACTATGGATAAAAAATGTTTCAATTAATCTACAGATGCCCTCTCCAGGAGCCTTTTCAAGTCAATGTTTCCAAAGCCGAGGTCTTCCTCAGACAGCCCCTTGTATCAGCAGCTACCGTAGCTCCATCAGGACCGATTCCAGCGAAAGTGACTCTGATTCTGAGGAAGAGGCTGCGCTGTGGAGGCGAAAGCGTCAGAAATGCTCCAATGTTCCAGCTCCCATGCCTCCTGCCCCTTTCGGAGTCCCCAGTGCCATCACGGAACCTCCAGGTCGCAAGGTGAACAACATCTGGGGTTCCGTGGTGCAGGAGCAGAGTCAAGAGGCTGTTGCAGCCGAACTGGGCGTCTTGGGCATGGAGGGAGGCTTCAGCATGAACAGCCGTCAGAGCGAGACGTACAACTACGTCCTGGCACGCAAGATGATGGAAAAGGAGAGGCAGGAGCAGGGCGTGGAGTCCATCTTGGACGGCCAGCTAGAGGAGTACATGCAACACGGAGAACAGGAAGAGAAGAGTGATGGCCACCTTAAGAGGAAGCGATCAGTCAAAGAGAGGCTGGGCCCTAGAGCCGAGATGGACGTTAAGGGACGATATGAGATTACTGTGGATGACCCTGAAGACAGAGTGGTTGATGAAATAGTACACAGGTGAATAAGGAGATGCACTGGAAGAATTTGTGTTATTGCTGCCTCTGGAACAATCAGGATATATTTTTATTAACTAGGATACATTGTATTTCACTTTGTTCAGTTCCCTACTGTTACCCAATGATTAATAAGTATCTTGTTGCTTTTGAAAGGTTAATGGAGCCAAAGAAAGAATTAATAGAGCGTGTGGTGAAGGTGATCGGCACGAAGAAAGCAATAGAGCTGTTGTCAGAAACTGCAACAATTGAACAAAGTGGAGGTCTTTACACTGTGGTAAGGGCTCCTAAATTATAATGTCTGTGTTCCTTAGATGAGACAAGAACTCCTTTACCTGGTTAGCAGCCAGGATAGTGCTGTAAGTGTTTAAGCATACATTCAGTTAGTATTGATTGCATGCATGCAGTAAGGTTATGTTTGGGATTAGATATATTTAATCGCAGTACAGAAATCCAAATGTAACTGGCCTTCTGTTTCTGCAAGGACCTGTTGTGCATTACACCAATTTACAAGAAGTATATATTTCTAGTGCAGTTTCCAGTAGTTGCCACAGAGGGGCACCATTGTACTGTGTTCTAAGGAATCTTCACCTGCTTTTCTTGCATTAACCCAGTTCTGGTAGCTTTAACATATAGACGTTAAAATTGAACCAAGTTTTCTCCTTGCAGGATGGTAGTAGAAGGCGGACCCCTGGAGGGGTGTATCTGAACCTGCTGAAGAACACTCCTAGTATTTCTGAAGATGACGTCAAGGTAGGCTGCACAGCCAGCCAAGCAGAGATTCCTGGCAGCACAGTGTTTAACGTACAGTCCAAGTACAGTAATAGTGTTTTAGCTTTCAACATGAGAGAAGTTTGTTAACTCAAAGCTGGTCTAGTACATGGGACATTACAAATAATCCTACAGTGGTTTTGTAAAACCTGTTTTAAAAACACCACCATATTGCAGGTAATTATATCTATGTGCCTTGCTTTTAAAGTAAAAGATTTGTTTTGTAGGAAATTTTTTATGAGGAGAACCAGAAAGAGTATAACAACAAAAAGGCAGCTAAAAAACGGCGGAGGCACGTCGTGTCCAGGAAGATGAAGGAAGCCATCCACACCTTAAACCTGCAGGAGCACGACGACGTCTCCAGGGAAACGTTTGCTAGCGACACCAACGAGGCGCTGGAATCGCTCGAGGAGGTTCCCGAGGACCAACCGGAGCCTGCGCTGGGCACAGAGGACAGTCCTGTAGTTTACAGCTCCGCTGACCTGGAGGTCTTCTGATGCTGCACGTCCGTTTTGTTGAATCCGCTGGTGAATTTGTCGAAGGCCGACGGACGTCGCGTGCGGCTTGAACTGATCGACTTTGAGTTGAGATGCGTGTGTCTGATTTGCTCATTGTTCAGGGGCAACCGATAATTTCTTTCACCTCCTGCTCCATTGATTGTGTGCAGCTGGACAAGACAACACTGCATCTAGATGAACAACAGCAACAGGAATCTTGTTAATAACTCGAACGCAGAGCCGTTCCACTGAGTTTGGCAAACTAATGTTTATTTTTCAGTGCAGTAACACGTTTGTGTATCGTTAGCCTTATACAGTGTGCTGTTTAGTAAAGCCCATTGTAAGGGTGCACGCTTTGCTTGCTCTCCGATTTCAAATTATTAATCTTAAATGAGCATTCAGGTTTTCTGAATTTTTAGTACAGTCCTGGATTAAAATCTTTCAGGATCCTACATTTGCGTTGTCTAGAAAGCAGCTCTTTGTTAAAGGACAGAGAGAGAGAAGCTTGTGTCCATCCTTTTTTTTTAAATTCACAGAACCCCGGTTGCTGGGTTACTAAACACGGAGCATGTGTATTTTTAGTTGATGTTGAGTTTATGATCCATAATACTATATTGACATGCTGAAGACATTCTAAGTTACAATCTAAGTGTCCATCCTGTTGGGGGGGGTTGTGATGCTTTGAGAACATTGCACTTCTGACTGTAGGCTTCCCATGACGCTAACAAACAATTGTGAAACACAGTGTAGTCCTTTATCATGAATACTGACCATACTGTTGAATGAATTTTTAGTGATGGTGGTGATGAGGAAGAACATAACTTGCCCTGATAGGTTTGCTACTGAATACTGATTATTTGATACCAAATCCTCAAATAATAAATAGTTCTATTAGAAATACATTTGAAGTCTGTGAAATATGTATGTTCTTTACTGATCTAATGTTCACAAAAATTTCAGGATCATTAATGGTCCTTTTCCTGTGTTTTAATTTTATTCAGTGTGTTTCATCCCTACTGCCTGCTGTTATGAAAATCCATGATTAGTTGCGGTGCACTTCTTGCAATAATTTATTCTTTTGTGAAAACACTGATTCAGTCACCCCGCATCTATTGCTCAAAATGAAGAGTCAAAAGGGACTTTTATAACTAAGCACAGCTGATGATTCATTTCAACTTGGGTTTTTCCTCTCTCACATCACAGCATATCAGTAACATTTTGTGTATTTAGAATCAGTAGAATCTGGCTTAATTATGCATTTTTATTTGATACCACCACCACCACCACCATGCCGTTTTTACAAAGCTAAACAAAAGGCATTTTGTTGAAATGTTCCGACTGACTCACCGAGCTCCTCAGACAGCTGGATGAGAGGGAACCTCTTCACCATCAGACAGTGCAACTCTGAAAAGTTGTCATGGAGACAATCAGGGTAATATGTCCAAATTAGGATGTTATTGTGTTATGTACTTAATGGTATATAAGTACCCAGTTACAGAATCCTAAGGCCATGGTATTTAAGTTATTCGTGACATGGCTAACAAAAGGTGTCCCAGATACCTCATGAAGCTCCTCTGTCCTGAGAATTCGATTCACATGTTGAACTTTTTCACTAGTTCTTGAGGCCTTATTGTTGGGTAATACCATATAAGTGCATTATATAGGTGTTAGTTACAGGCTGTAAACCATCTGTTGCTATGAACTATTCCTCAACCACCCTCTACCCCATTCATCACTGCTCATTTTCAGACCACAGACCCACATATGACCAGATATAATTTGGGTAGTGGACCTGTCTCGATGCTGCAATATCACTGCTGGGTTGAAAGTGATATGCCACCCCGAAATATCCAGTGGTTAAGAGCAAACTACTGATTAACATAAAGTGCGTGGCAACAGATAGGCGACGCTCTCTATTTGTACACCTAAAAGGAGTGTCTAATAAAGTGAACGGACAAACGTATGTGTGTGTGGGTGTTTATTTAGCGGCAGGAGCTGTGATAGGTGACTGTGTGACATTGCTATGTCTTTGTGGGAGTAGTGTTAGAACACCATTCAGAGACCGAGAGAAGCCCACGGAACAACATGTGCAGAGATGTTTGAAGAGAGATGTAAACAAACAAACGCTTAGAAAAGGAGAGCTGATAGCATGTTAGTGCTGTAGTGAGGTTAAGCACAGTGAACGCAACTTTATTAAGTTTTACAATTACACATTAAATCACGTTGACAATACCAATAGCTGAAATACTGATATTTATGTTTTTATGGACTGATGAAGTCGTCTCCTGGCTATGATGGTATGGAAACCTCTGCTTCCATCTGGGCCGTATGGCAGACGGAGCACCCCAGATGGCACTGTGTCTCCATTTAGGCATTTTTTTCCACTGGTTTGTTTATATTTGTGGGCCCCCTCCGAAGGAGGTTGGTGGGTGGTGGCCAGCTTGCGTTTTTGCACCCATAGGCTCCTGGAATGGATGCTGCAGTCCAGGAAATGGTCTAGGCTCCGGCGTCCCATCTCTGGACTCGTATCTGGACTCTGCGTGAGTTCGGAGGCTAAAAGCGGTGACACCCTGGGACCCAGCAGTGGAACGTGGGTGGCCCGGGGGGTGGAGCGCGGGCTGCCGAAGCAGCGGGGCACATGACGTGGGGAGGAGGCAGCTAACTCAGACTTGGAAGAGCTGCATGCTGAGGAGTCATCACCGCAGACCTGTAGCTGCTCCATACGCCGGTTCAGGATGCAGAAGCCCTTACTGGTGCCCCTTTCCTCGGCACAGCTGGCACCCATCTCCCCAGCCTTCTTCCTGGAGACCTTTCCCACCAGGAGCACTCTCAGCTCTCCTTCAGACTGGGACAGCTGGTGGTAAGCACGGCCGGCCCCTTCCAGGTTCTCGTACTCCACCAGCACGCTCTCCTCCATCAGCAGCTCCGGGTACCTGCAACCATACTTCTGAAGCTCTGGCGGGAGATCTCTGCCGGGCCGGTTGACCCGGACTGCCATGATGGGACCGAATGGTTCCAGAATGGCGATGGCAGTCTCCATGACACTCTTGAGAGGAGTCATCATGTCCAATGTCAAGGGCAGATTGGTGAAGTTCCACACCAGGAGGAGCCTGCTGGGGGCCTGAAACAAGACAGATTCAGGCACTGGCTCTAACCTGCGCACCTTATTTCCTTCCTCGTTTACCTCCAGCTTTGAAGAATGACGTAGGGCGTATGCTGTGACGCGCCAGTCTTTCGTCAAGTGCTTTATCTGGTAATAAACAGGCCATAACAGTTCTAGTCATGCACTTGAAACAAAAGGAATATGCAAGACAGACTGAAAGAAAACAGGAGAGAGTGTCTGTTAAATACCCAAAACCAAAATCAGTTTTGTATTCAGTTTAAAAATATCTATGTTTACTTTTAAAACATGGTCATATTGAAATACTGAGTTGTTGAAGCTGTACAGATGTTTGGGGCTCAGTTAAAAGATGTAGAACTGATGTCCACAATTTAACTGACTAAATCCAATGGATAGCTGTGAAATGTTCATAGATAAAGTAAGAATGAAAATTGTTGTAATGTTACGTACGACAGACAGAAACAGACATTAGTTTGAAGGTTTCTTACCTTTTTAAAAGATGTGAGTAGTTTGATGTTGACATAGCCCATCTTATTTCTTCTTACATGTTTTAAAAGGAAAGCATCCTTAGTCAAATTCTCATCAGAAAGATAATGTTCAATCTGGGAGACCATCTTTTGAATGAGATCAGCATCCGGAGGAAACCAGTCAAAACGGTGGATGTCTTGACCATTCTCACCAGAAAACACGAAACATCTAAAGAGGGAAAAAAGGAGCCAATAGTACAACAATTGCAGGAATACCAGAAGTTCTTCACAAGTATCTAAAGCAAATCACAAAACCAAAGAGCGTACTTATCGTTATCAGCACTGTCCATTCTGATTAAGTAGGGTTTTGGTCATAGGCTTTCAACACTGCAGTCCCTCTCGTCAATGACAGTTTGGAAATGCTTAATTACAACCCTCAGGGATTGAATAGCCTGTACTCTGCTCAGCTGCCTGTCGATGTTCTACTTCAGTGTTATAAATCTTCTGGTTACACCCACACCACTGGCACTGTCATGCAGCATCTAACCAATCAACAGCGTTTATGAAGGCTATGCTGTAATGTGGCATTTCCATTTCAGGATACTTCCACTCAGAGATATCACAAGGGGGCCTAAAAAGCTGCATACTCCTCTCATGAATTTTTTTTTTTTTTTTTTTTTTGAAGTAGATTACTACTTTATCCTAAAATAATCTCTAACCTGCAGTACACTTGCTTAAAGACCATTTCCCCCCATCCAGAGAAGAAAACTCACATGCAATAATGTACCTGAAAATATACAAATGAAACTGAATAATAAAGGAAATTCAAAACTTTATGGTCATTTGGTAAACACAGAAACAATATCGTACAATAACTGGTCTCATTTTTTTTATTATTATAAGTTCCACCAGTGATGAAAAAGAAGACAAGTCACATGGTCACAGCAACACTAGTAAATAACAAGCATGTCAGTGTAGATATGAAAAAGCTTTTCTTGACCTGCAGGCCAGACACTTCATGTTTCAGTACTATGTAATATTCCACGGCTCCCAACACCACAACTGGACAAAAGAGGAATCTGGGTATATTCTTCAATACAAACCTGTTTCAGTGTAGGTATAATTTTGGAATCTCTTGCTTTGTAGTCTGTTTCTGATCAAACTGCAGCTTCTCAGTGTGACCAAGCAGTTTTCTGTATGTGTTACTTTGTTGATTTACTGCTGTATTCTGGATTACTGTCACTCTGCACGACCAGGTGGATGCCCTGGCGTTCTGCTGTAGGATGCTCTCATACAGCTTGAAATGCAAAGATATCAAACTATCCAAGGTTTATTATGTGGCTAACAGGTTTTATCCTTTTCAGTGGAGAAACCAGTGACAATGATAAATCTATCTTAACCTGAGGGCAAATCATGTCAGTTATGCTATGGTTACTGTAGTACTAATATGAATACTAATACTCCTAATAAATAAACTAACGTCTGGACGGTGATAGGCTATTCAGCCATTAAAAAATGGGCTACACAAGCATGATTAAAAAACAACTTTTCAGTTTGCAGATAATATACAAACTATCAAATTCACAATGAAATGGGGGGGGGGAACACAAAGATATTTGCAGCACGGTTTCTAAGTGAAATACCACGTGTTGGACGATCTCTTATGGGCGCACAGCAAACTGCATTCCATTTATTTTGAATTTTGTCTCGGACGCTCGGTTAAAAGCGACTCGTTACGTCGCGGTTGCCTATTGGTTGGTTGTGGCCACGTGACTGTCGAATGCTGATGAGCGGCCATATTAGTCAAACCCATTCTTTCATTCGGTGGGAACACAAAGTAAGGTACTTTCATGAGCGTTGCGGTTTTTAAACCTTTTTCCTCTGTTAGGCTTTGCATCGTTAATGTGCTTCCTTTGGTGTAATGTGATATTACGGCTAAATACCTACACCTATATATTTTAAAGAAAAAAAAATGCTGTAATAAGCTCTTATTTAATAATTCCTATAACCATTTTGTAAGCTAACAAGCTAACGTAGGTTCATTTTTATGTTGATAATAAATATTTAGTGATTTTCGAATATTTATTCCCAATGTTAAACACATTTGTATAAGTTGGTTCAACATAAGCCTAAGGATACCGTTCTAATTTTATTTTAGCTTTTTGTGTTACAATGGCGACTGCAACTTCTACCCCGGCCGGCCAAAGAATAAGCACCCGCGCGACCGCCGGCAGCACTCCTTTGAGCCCCACGAGGATAACGAGGCTGCAGGAAAAGGAAGAGCTGAGCAACCTGAACGACCGCTTGGCAGTTTATATCGACAAAGTTCGCAGCCTCGAGTCCGAGAACAGCGTTCTCCTCCTGCAGATATCTGAGAAGGAAGACGTCAGGAGCCGGGAGCTGTCTGGTTTGAAATCGCTGTATGAAACCGAGCTCGCGGACGCCCGAAGATCTCTCGATGACACTGCCAAAGACCGCGCGAGGCTGCAGATTGAATTGGGAAAGCTCAAAACCGACCATGACCAGTTACTACAGAGGTAAGTTGCGTTTCTCTTAAGTGTCGTGGGTGGTACTAGCTATATAAGGGCTTCTTTGAGCAAAGCTCTCACGCGATTAGATACGCTTTCACCATGTGGGCTCAATAAGACGGTGTTTCTAAAATGGCCCGCCCAATTGTAACCTGTCAAGAATTGTCAAAGTAAAATGTATCCAAACGTTTTATCAGCTGTCGGTTTTGTGCTAAGTCTAGAGGGGAAATTATTTTATATGAAAACTTGAATATAAAACCACACACTTCGTAATGGTAATTAGAGCGCGTCTGGGTGTAATTGAATCCCTTTCATTGTCGCGCGTTTTGAACGCATTCTACATTTGGCGCTCGTGTACGATATTACTAATTGGCGGACGTTGCATGGATGCATGAAGTTTTGACTTCTCCAAGTGCCACACCTTTTTTGGGAATGGGGGAGGGGAAGGTAACCACAGCTGCATGGAGCTAGTGCTCGCTTTCCATACATATCCATGCAATGTGTAGGTTTTATTACTACGTACTTTGACTCTTTTCGGGAAAGTGAAATCTGAAAGTGTGTTTTCACTCGCGGTTTTATTCAAGACTATTTTTCGACCACAGTGTAGGTATCTAGGTAATGAAAAGTTTGTTCTTGAGTTTCCCGAAACGGCATCTTACCCTGCTGAATCGAGTATATATTTTTTGCAGACTGTTGGACAAATTGGAACATACTTAATCTCATTTTACACTCTTTGTATCTGGGTGTCTAATTCTGTTCCACCGCACGTCAGTTTGATTTTGCTTTGGGTTTGGTCACTTTATTTTCCCTTCCAAAACGTGAAGTTGGTTCAAATCCAACTGCAATAAGTGGTCGTGTTTTTCTGGATACTAGACCAGACCTCGTAGGCACGGCATCTCGGTGCTTGTGTTGATTACGTTGCGAACTGGCTCCGCCCCTTATGCTTTGCTATAGTGTCTAGTAAATTAGTGTATGTAGTCACATTTTTTTTTTTTTTTTTTTTTTTTTTTTTTTTTTTGT
>JAOXYF010000015.1:6408918-6424229 GCA_028565775.1 Sternarchorhynchus goeldii | reverse complement strand
CGGGCTCCGGCCCTTTTTGTTTTGTTTTTTGTTTTTTATATTTTTGTTTTTTGTCAATTTTTTTTTTTTTTTTTTTTTTTTTTTCGAATGCCTGGTTAACTTGGGTGTGTTTAATCGCATTCCATTGCTTATACTTACTGTAGTTGGCAGAAAATGCACCATTAAAATATTTTCTTTACAACTCTAATAGTGGAAAAAGTGAAGTCTTGGACATGTGCTCCATCCCCAGCTATGCTTAAGAATAATTTTATGATCTCTTTATCTAGATATCTTGAGATATTGGTCAGATATTTTTCATCTCAAAGCATTACTCATGGATGGATATGTCTGCACTCTTCAAAAGGATTTAAGGATTATCCCACCACAAATATATTAAATAAATGAAGGCCCTGATAACACTGCACTTTAAGCATTTTAAGTCAAACTAATTTGTTTTAAAAACTATAAATATAATTAAAAAGAACTTTCAAATGATTAGAAATACTTTTTCCTCCCTGTTTTATAGTATTAATTGTAAGATTTGTCAAAACAGGATACTAGCATAGGTTTTTATACAATAGTTTGCACTTTATTAATTTTCCTTCAGTTTATGTTTTGCTTTAAATGAACATGTGTAACACCTGAAGGAAAGGTTAGGAGGTAAAGTGCCTTTAAACCCACTGAATGGTGAGAGAGAGAGAGAGTGAGTGTGTCCTCCTTCAGAGTGGTTTTATCTTGATGGCCGTGAACTCAAGTGAACCAGTTGCTCTGTTTTTTTGTCTCTCTTTAGCAGCAGCAGGACAGTCTCTTTCTCTGTGCCCACTGGGTCTTTCACTTAAATTTACAAGTTGATCCTTGTAATCTATAGGTACTACACTAATATTATAGTGTAGTACCTGTGGTATCGGTACAGGCATCACATTGAAGTATGAAGGCAGATGGTTTGACCGTGTAGCCCTGTATCTGACCTCATTATTTACTACACAAAGGACAAAATCTGTGAAT
This sequence comes from Sternarchorhynchus goeldii, assembly GCA_028565775.1. Taxonomy (NCBI): domain Eukaryota; kingdom Metazoa; phylum Chordata; class Actinopteri; order Gymnotiformes; family Apteronotidae; genus Sternarchorhynchus; species Sternarchorhynchus goeldii. The sequence continues at coordinate 6,423,245 of JAOXYF010000015.1, read as the reverse complement.
TGGTGTGTTGGGTCTGAAAGGATGGCCCGATTCTCTCCCTTTTCCCTCCTCTTTCATCTGTGTGAAGCCTGGCCATCTGCCATATGTGCATCACATAACTAGATGTGTTCAGCCATTATGCTCAGTCTGTCTGCTGAATGACACATTGGTTTAGAATTTAGAGGCTGAGCCCCAGGCACTGTAAATAAGGACGTGTTGACCGCTAGACTGCTGCACCCCTTACCGAGGTCCATTGATATGCCCATACATGTAGGGATTAATACAGCAGAAATATGTCACAATGTGTCTGTGATGAGATGGAGGTGAATGACTTGTGCAGTGTCTGCGTGACAGTTTTCTGGTTTCCTTGTTAAGGTTTTATACTTTTTTAATTAGTTGGTGTTATTCTAGATAATCCAAGGAATGTTTGCTGCAGCCTGACACTGACATTACGTTATGAACATTAGTAGTCTAGAGATTAGTGTGTGTGTGTGTGTGTGTGTGTGTGTGTCTAGTAGTTGTACTAGTAGTGGATGTTCCTTACTTGTATTAATATCAACTGTAAAGTTGTTCTGGCACTTTGCTTTGTTGAATTGTTTCCATGTGTGTTTAATGTGTCGTCACTTCTTTCTCCCAGGGGAACATGCCTTTGTTACATCATGAAACTATGCAGATATTTATCCTCAAGCTGTTGCCACTGAAGGTGCAAAACAAATTACTAGTGAAAAACGAGTTATTTAAAAAGCTCAGGAAATCAAATGCCAGACTGCAGAATGGCCACTTTGTTTTGATAGTTCATTTCTAATATAAAGTAATACATGCTTAATACAAATCGGTGCAAGTCACTTGATTGACTAGACCAGAAAGCGCTCTCTTGCCACCTGTTCTGAGAGAGCTGAACAGGCTTCCTTTATTTTGAACACCCGTGTCGGTATGCACCATGGTGTGTTCTGAGAGGGGATGTGTTGGTATGAGTGCGTGGGGTTGGTCTCTGAACATCTTTCACCATCTGTACAAGACTTTGTGTTTAGAACCAATACCTGCAGGGAGTTAAGTGTGTGAGATGTGAGATCCCAGCAAAAGTGCATCACTGCCTCTGTTTGTATGGCTTGATTAACGTTTATTTACGTTTTTTGTGTGTGTGGGGTGAGAAGCTAATTGGCCTTTTTTTTGTTGTTGTTGTTGGATATCTAGTGTTGTGCCTCTCAGAATTTGAGTGAAATGACAGCTGCAAAATGTTGATGCAGGTCATCTTACTTGGCCAGCTGCTCGCATTCAGTAGGCAAATGTCCCTTTGTCCATATCTTGCAGTAGAGCTGTGTGTATGTATGTACTAACGCATGAACTTTCTTTACCTTAATGAGAAGTAATGCCAAAGGCATTTGTGAGGTCTGGCTTCGTGTTTTGCCTTTTTACTTTCAAGTGTGTTTAAATAACTTCCATTCCAGCAGCATTCTTCCTGTCTACCTGCTCTTCATTCCTTCCTGTCCGTGCCTCAAGCCACAGGAGCTCAGCAGGCTCCGCCCCTTCCTCACACACTCTTTTGCTCGTGACGGACTCCACCCCACCCCCCGTTCCTCTTCCAGAAACTCGCCAAGATAGTTGTTTTTCTTTGCGAAGGGGTGTGAGTGAGATGCTGAGGTTTGATCTTTGTAATATAAGCATTTTTGTAAGCTGGAGTGATTTGTAATACCCTTGTGCAGTGTGATCTTTGTAGTCTGAAAGCCATTAGAGACCAGGTTCCTTATGATGTGAATTCCTCTATTACAGGCTTCTCTTGTTTTGAATCCAGCAATGCAGTGCACTCGGCCTCCAGTAACAGGGCCCAACTCTGCTCACATGGGCTATTGAGAGGCGGGAGTGACTCGCATGCCTCACACACAATCCCATTTCCTGTCTGCAGCTCTCGCCCGGGTGTTGGAGTACCACACTGTAGGAGATTCTTTTCACTCACATAACTTGGTAGGCTGTAGGAACCACCACCTCTCGGACCTCGCTGCTGTTTGTAGGTTTTTGGAATGGAGACGTCTGAGGCGGTTTGGCATTTCAGCTTCTCTCATTACAGGGAGTCTTGTATGTAACATTTGAAGCATTAAAGAAAGATGAATAAATTGGGCTGGCAGTGGTATGCCGTTTTATTTGTTTGGAGGGTTTATGGGGTATGTAGTGTGCTGTACGTCCTTAAGCATCTAGAAAGGAGCATGAATTTTATATTGTACCATTCATTACGCATTTTTAAAATGTTTGGCTTGAATGAAAGAGCATAACTTTTACACACTAACATTTCGAATATTTTCTCCAATGCTTTCTATTTGGCTGACTGAATTAACGCGCTCCTCCTCCCTCTTTACTCTGAGCTGATAACATTGTTGAGCATGTCGGTCTGGCGTCTGTTCGGCAGTAATCTTTTCAGTGGAACACACCCCTTGCACATTGCACAGGTTTACCATCTTGGGTCCTCTCGACATAATAAAACTACAGTCCATTGAGCAGCCCTTTATACCATCGGCTTGGATTTAACACACAGAGCTTAGTGGGTTCTTGATCGTCTTGCATCCCACCTTTGACCAGGTCCTTCTCTACTCTCTCCCATAACACCTGAAGATGCTGGTGATTGCTGGTTTTGTTTAATCAACCAATCCGGTTCCCCACAAAGGCCCCTACCCGCCACGTCTCTAGAGGCTGACTGAACCTTGCGTATGTGTTTGCAGCTATGCTAAGAAAGACGCTGACCTGGCGGTTTCTCAGGCTCGGCTGAAGGACTTGGAGGCCCTGCTGAACACTAAGGAGGCAAGCCTCAACACTGCCCTCTCTGAGAAGAAAGGCCTGGAGGGAACACTGGCTGACCTGCAAGCCCACATCCAGGAGGTACACGTCTCTCCTTGAACTCTGTGTTGTGGTAGTTTGGTTCTGTTTTATAGATGTAACTAAGCTGTGATGAGCCTCCAGGGGGCTCCTGGTGATTGAGCCTTGTTTTCATGTCCGTGGTGTTCAGCTGGAGGTGAGCCTGTCCTCAGCCAAGAAGCAGCTGGGTGATGAGACTCTGCTGAGGGTGGACCTGGAGAACCGCTGCCAGAGCCTGGTGGAGGAGCTTGACTTCCGCAAGAACATGTTTGAAGAGGTAAGTGGCACACTATGTATTTTCAGGGTGGTTTTTAATTAACTTATTTATTTTAATGCTTGTTCATATTTTTATCAGAACTGTTTCACAGAAACCCTCTACTAGTCATGCTAAAGAATCTTTTCCAAGTAATCTACATCTTAGTGCTATGATGGGTCAACAGGTTCAAAATGCCCATGTGGAATGTGCTGAGCTGATACTGAGCTTAACCTTAAAAGGCCCATCTAGACCAGTGTCTCACGAGGAATTGCCTACTAGTTCTGTTTAACATGAATGTGATGTAACATTGCAGCATTGACCAATCTCTTAAACGCTGCTGCACACAGTCCTGTTGCAAGATCCCACTGAGATTCATACTGGATCCACCTCCTGAGGGCAGAGTCTTGAAGTACTGAGTGCTACCTGATTCAGCCTGGTTGAATCCATACGCTACTTCATCCCTGACAGGAGCCACCGTCATGCACGTTTTGAGCTTGGCTCCAGAGACCTGTGAGCCGGTGTGTTGTGGAAAATGAGCTTCGACACCATGCTAAAGGGTGACTGAGGCAAACTAGTTCTTTATTTGGAGGAAGATCCACCCTTTCCTTTAAAAAAAAAAAGAAAAAAATTTCAGCCTGAAAGGGTGTGTAGCAGATGTGTGAGCAGATATGATTTGCTTTCGAACATTGATGTGAATTTTTTGTTTGTTTTAGTTTATTTTAATTTGTTTAAGGAAAACATTTTACAAGTTGAAACATGCCAGACAAAATGAGTTACACCCTGTTTTATCCCCACATTATGGCAGGTTTATTCATGGGCAGGTTTATTCGCAATGAAACAATCAGTGGCAGCGAGAAACATGCCAGTCACAGTTCACCCTCATAACGTAGCAGCAGAGAACACAATTATTCCTGTTCTCACTCCATCATTCCCTTTCATCACTGGGACTTTCAGAACATCTCAATTGTCATCACCGCGTAATTGTTTCCCCACCGTTCTGACCACAGCGTTGACGGCGCTGAAGCCGCCCGCGTGCTCACCTCCGCCCCTCCCTCCCTCTCCCTCCACCCTCCCCGTAGGAGATCAAGGACACTCGGCGCAGGCACGAGACCAGGCTGGTGGAGGTGGACTCGGGCCGGCAGATGGAGTACGAGTTCAAGCTGGCCCAGGCCCTGGCCGAGATGCGTCAGCAGCACGATGACCAGGTCAAGCTCTACAAGGACGAGATGGAGCAGACATACGTGGCCAAGGTGAAGCCCACACCGCTGACTGCAGGCCAGAGGAATAGATGAGAACCCTTTTATATATGAAACTCGTAATTTCCATGACGGTCCTTCACATATCGAAGTAGTTACTGTTTTGGTGCCTTTTAAGTGCTGTTAGAACAGGCTAAAATGGGAATGGACAACTCTTCCCTGAAAAGTTTCCGAAAACCTTTCAAACATGCGAGCATTTGAATGAGCCGAGAGGAAATGTTTGATTGACAATCTGTTTTCAGTATAAACTGAAAGTATTTTTGCAATGTTATCTGTAGTGCTTTCATGCTACAGCAAAAGTAATGATTAAATATTGCACTTTCAGTACGTCTCTTCTCCAAATGCACTAAAACCTTGTTTGCACATGTATAAAATGTTCATCTCCTATTTAGAGCTTCCAAATTTAGATTAAGATAACTGACAGATTTTCAGCCTCATTTGAGACGAGATCTGTGCAGTCGCAACCGAAAGCTGTTTCCTGTCCATCTTCGCGCCTCTCGCTCTCTGTATACGCTGTGCAAAAACACTGCACTTCCTTGCAGTTGCCTAGCGGGCATCCCCGCTCCCCAGTTCCTCTTTCTGGCAGTGTGTGTTAGATCTGTTCCTCCAAGTCCCTCACAACCCGCTGTATCGTTGTGCCGCGCAGCTGGAGAACGTGCGCCTGTCGTCGGAGATGAACAGCAGCTCGGCCAGCATGGCGCGGGAGGAACTGAAGGAGTCTGCGCTGAGAGTGGAGAGCCTGGCAGCACAGCTGGCCAGCCTGCAGAAGGAGGTACACGTCTCCACCACCACCACACCGTCTCTGCGTTCTGCTAATTCTGTCTCAGGGTGATTGATGGGGCAACCCATGTTGGGGACCAAGGTTTCTGAAAGTGGGCACTTTTATTGATGGGTATGCACTTTGCTGTTTTATGGGTATAAAAGTGTAGACATGAGTCTGAGTTGTGAGGCGAACGCCTCTTGAGTTGCTATTACCAACTTCCTGGTTGGTATGTACCTCTGGACCAGTTCTAGCTGTTATACATCTGCTGTTGGTTTTGGAAGGTAAACATTGATGGACTTGGAAGCTAGGAATGGACCCAGTGTCTCTGCAGAGTATGTTTGGAACTCCACGCGAGAGATGCAAGAATGCCCCGAAAACACCAGTTTGTTGGATAGGAGTTTGATACAGCTGCATATTAGCCCTCCATTTGCTCAGTACTTTTTGGTGTTTGTTTTTGGCAAACATCTTTCACTATTTATTTATTTATTTATTTATTTATTTATTAAACACTGAGAGTGATGACTGTAATGCACTTCTGCAGTATAGACTTTATTGGCAGGCAGGCAGGTGATTCAGGTGGAACAGCAGCATGGGAAGAGAGCAAGAACAAACAGGAGAAGGTAAACATGGGGCAAAAACTGAGGAGCAGACAGTAGGAGAGCTATGGTTGAGTGAGGTACACAGCACTGTGGCTGGAGGAACGTGGGTGAAACTCGATGTGATGAGTCTGGAAGCAGCTTGTGTAATGTTGATGCTCACGGAGGAAGGTGTGGACATTGAACATTAAGTTTTTGCCCGACTCTGTCTGCATGTTTATGGGGTGCTGGAGTAGGCGCGAGCCTGGCAGGACCGCATCAGTGAGCTGGAGGCCACCCTCACCCATGAGAAGGATGTGAGCCGCAGGATGCTCCAGGACAAGGAGCGTGAGATCGCAGAGATTCGTGCCAAGATGCAGCAACAGCTGGATGAGTATGAGCAGCTGCTGGACGTCAAGCTCGCCCTCGACATGGAGATCAATGCCTACAGGAAGCTTCTGGAGGGAGAGGAGGAGAGGTCAGACATGAGATCTATACGTCTATATGCAGTAAAGAGGAGGGTCAAACGTAACGGACCTCATTTCCGCTTTGCTGTCTTGCGCACGGTTTATTTTGTCCGTTTGCTTTTCATTCCCAGGCTGAAGCTCTCCCCCAGCCCTTCGTCTCGCGTGACGGTGTCACGGGCCTCGTCCAGCCGCAGCGTGCGCACCACCCGTGGGAAGCGGAAGCGTGTGGACGTGGAGGAGTCGGAGGCCAGCAGCAGCGTCAGCATCGCCCATTCTGCCACCGCCACCGGAAACGTGTGCATCGACGAGCTCGACGTGGACGGCAAATTCATCCGTCTGCACAACACGTCCGAGCAGGTCTGATCCAGTGGAGATCCCGCTAAACCTTCTCACCTCTGGCACACGCAGATTTTTATTGCGCTGTGATTTGTTGAACATGTTCTTGCGCTCTGAAGTCCTTCCCTGTAGATACTGCTGTGTTCTGGATTTGTGAGACTAATGCAGAATCCATGGGCTTTTGTAGGACCAACCCATGGTGGGGTTTGAGATGACCAGAACTATTGCAGACGTTTCTGCTACCTACAAATTCACTCCCAAATATGTCCTCAAAGCTGGTCAGAAAGTCACTGTAAGTCCACCCTGTGTGTGTGTGTGTGTGTGTGTGTGTGTGTGTGTGTGAGTTCATAATTAAAAAATTTATTACATTCTGATTGGCTGCTGCTTGGCTTTGAGCAAATGCTGTCCGCTTTTTGGCAGATCTGGGCGTCCAATGTGGGGGTGAGCGCCAGCCCTCCTACCGACCTCATTTGGAAGAACCAGGGCTCCTGGGGCACCGGGGAAAATGTAAAAGTGGTTCTGACCAACCCCCAGGGAGAAGTAAGGCACAGTGTACTTGAGTAAAGCACTGGAGAATATGGTGTAGGGTGCCATTTCTGTTTGCAGTTCATAGATTCACTAATGGCATTAGAGGCGTTGATGGGCTGGTGAAATGTAGTTTCCTGAGTGTCCACCAGGTGTCGGTATAGTAGTGTTTCTTGAAACTGTCTCTTGAAGTGCTGTCTTCCTTTTGCAGGAAGTAGCTGTAAGGACTACAGTGTACAAGACTGCCATAGTAGAGGAGGAGGAGGAAGAGGATGATGAGGGAGTGGAGGTTGTCGAAGAAGATCTTTTCCACCAGCAGGTTAGACATGTTTTTTCTCAAATGACTATGTATGTGACAACTTTGAAACTTGAAATATTTGCTCTGTAATTGTTGCCCTACTCACAAGATGTTTTTATGGCATTTTTCCACAATGTTGTAATTTTTCTAAGATGGAATGTAAGGGATAAAAGTGAAACTCGTGTATGATCTGCCCTGTATGTCTTTGCAGGGCGATCCACGTGCTACCAAGAGAGGTTGCTCAATCATGTGATTACAGCAAGGAACGTTATCACCCTGGTCCTCCTCTACAGCCAGTCTCAGCTGCCAACTTTACAAACACCTCAGAACTATTTTTATATCACTAGTGTATCATAAACTGAGTGAAGTCTCTCTCTTTTTTTTTTTTTTTCTTTCTTAGTTAGTTTTAAATGATTGTAAACTTTTTTGGTACATATTTCTTTTGTATGTGAATTCATATTGATGCAACACTACCTTTGTATGAACCAAATGTTTGTGATCGGTGGAGGACTGAGAGCTCTGAGGCAGTTCGGCTGCTTTGCGCAGAATCACCCAGTCCTCCAGGTGCTGTGATTTTACCTTTTGCGTCTATCTCCACTTTGTTTTTAAATGATAGCTTTTTAAAGGCCTGTTTATAGAAAAGTTATAATTTTATACTAGTTTTCTAGGTCTAGCTAGAGAGGTTGTTGATGGTGTAGACTGACTTGACACCCGAAAGTGGAAAAATTAGACCTTTAATTTGTTACCTCTCGAAGAGTGAACAGCTGTGTGCACTCATCTTAGTTCTAGTGTTTGTCAGGGCTATCGCCATTGTGCACAAGTGTGCACTGTACCATGGGGTGTCGGTCTAGTCTCTGAAATCTGTTTCATCAGCAGCAGGAACACTTGGAGACTTCCCTTAGCTGATTCTTGCTGTAAACTTCTCAATAATATTGTGCTGAGTAACAACCTTCAGCTGTGTGTTGTGCCGTTTGCCACCATTACTCATTATATATAGCACCTGCCTCTCTAGTCTAGAGGATTACTGTTCTGAGTCACTGAACATGCCAGTATACACTGAGAATAAATCCCTGCAAATGTTAAATTGATAAGTTCGAGCCATTACAATGTTGAAGCTAGCGTAACGCTCTCCTAGAGCCACTGTAATTTACCAGCAGTTTGTGTATGCACTCTATAAATTGGCCATACAGTATCTTTTTTTGGTGAGCTGAGACGATATACTTATGCAACCATATATCACTGTCAAGTATGGAATAATTACCTCTGGTAAATTGCCTAATGATGGAAACTGCTTAAATATTATTCCATGCCCTTTGTCCATCTTGTCTGACTGTAGTCTTGCGCCTACGTTTTGAGTTCATCTTAACCTCTTATTAGAATTGTGGGTTTTCACTTGCATGCTTGTGTTGCTCCAACCTTTACTCTGAAAGGTTCAATAAATTTTGTTTTTCTATCTCGTCTCCCTTGTGGTGGGTTTCTTTTGGTGGACTTTTTTATATTGCATATAAAACTCATTACTTTAAGATCAGATTATTTTTTCCAAACATCTTGGTGTGCCCTAAATTGTGCATCTTTTTTTTATGTGTGTTTTGTACCGCTGTCTATCATGTGAGCCAACAGTAGGATTATAAAAATTTGTTTTTGCAATCAGAGGCTTAAGAATGTTGGTAAATTGAGCAAGTGCGTAGTGTCAAATCAACTCCAGATTTCCAGAAACATATTTAGCTTGATGCTGTACTCTCGTGAGTCAGACTTGATATCACGCTTAACAGACTGGTTTACCAGATACAGATGTCTAGTCCTAAGTGAGATGAGTGGTGTGTGCATTTTTTTTGTTGATTTGAGAATCAGCGATGTGATTTAGGATCAGACTAAAATGAGAATAACCTGTCTGTAAGATAATTCATTATTAATATCTAATTGGAATCTTTCCATGTAATTTTAAATGCCATTTTGCATTATACACCATTGTATTCTCTCAATCATTGGCAAAGCCCACTTCTTCCCAGGTGGCTGAACTTTCAGTATTACGCAAGTAAAGCCATCAAATGAGGTGTAAGTTTATAGTTCCACAACTTTAATTAATTTCATTCTCTTGCAAGTTAGTTTTTGATGGGGTAAATAATACATGAACAAAATGATAAAGCTGCACTTTTAGACAGAAAATCCCTCACATGTGGTATGTGGTCGGACTCTAGAAGGCAGTGATTTCAAGTATAGAACAAACAAGTCGATATGGAAACTATGCTTGAGCAGGTCCGTTCAATAACCAAACCCCATGTCAAAGTAATGTACATTACAGTAATTAAGATTTAATTGTTTCCCATTTCAATATTTGATCTATATTTGACACCTTTTAGGACAAATTTGTGCTTAATGGGAAAAAAAATAAAGATTTTGTCATTCAAAATCTTATAGCTTAGAGATTTTTTCAGTGAACTGGACATACACTCAAATTAGTAATTCCTTTATTAAAAGAACTCAATAAGGATTTCACTGCCATACATTTTGAACTAAATGCACCTAAACGGTTCACATCTCATTGTGAACATCATGTGGATTGTGGAGCTTGAAGCATGAAGTCAGTCTCTCCTAGTAGCAAAATGTGATTGACGGTCAACATTTTTTAAGGTGAAGTCAAACAGAACATTGTTAGATAATTAGTAACAGACTTTGGCCAGCTGTAGTAAGTGTTCATGTTACTGTTATTGGAATTCCTTTCCAGGAATTCAACCAATGTCTTAATAAAATGTAATTAATTAGAAAAAAACACAACTTTCACCATTCCCAACATTCATTTTTATATTCAAGTGGAAAACAGGTTAACTCATCAAATAAATCTGGAGCAAATATTGCTGCTGATCCTCTGCTCAAGCCCTTTCATTTAAAGAAAATAAATGCACACTTTAATAACATACCCATAAGACTACAGTGAACAGCTGAAACATTTTCTATGGCAAACAGTTTTCACCAGACCAAAGTTATTTACTTACATAAAAAAGTTATTTTATCTTATTTAAAAACAGACAAAGTCCTTCTACTTAGATTGTATATTTTGTGTCCTCTTTACGGTCTGCCTGAGACAGTTCAATCCACAGCACACCGCTTAAGGGCAATTAGTTTTAGACCAGCGACTGGGAGTGAAGCTTGGAGGGACCGTTCATCCCTTTAGGGCCCTTAGTATTACAGAATTTGGGGAAGCCTCATTGAAAACATATTACACACTGCATTAGAATTAAGAATATGGTCAACCACAATCTCCAAAGCTTCTCAAAGCAGGATATGTCCTTAGGATTGGTGGTCTATTCTGAAGAAAAATATATAAACAAAGTGGAATTTACCAGAGTAGTCATAGTGTTTTGCTGTTCTAACAAGACAGCTGCGTTGTCTCAGCTTCTGATTTCCTGATGTCTTACATCTATAAAAGAAAGCAAAAAGCTCTGAACTGCTCAATTATCATGTATGCTTGGCAAGATGTTCTCTCTGGATTGGATGTATTAGCACACAGATGCAGCATACGTTAGCGGATGTACAGTCCAGCTGAAAAGAAAAATGACACATATATCCAAACTGATAGTGGATACACATCAACATTCTGAAGAAAACATGTTTCTGTGTAGCAACAAAATGCAGCAACTGAGATTTGTTGAAGAGCCTCTTTTTATCCTTCCACATTAGCCACAGCTAATGCTAGCAACTTGCTAACACCAACAAAGGTAAGATCACTGTTCTTCCACAGCTAATGCTAGCAACTTGCTAACACCAACAAAGGTAAGATCATTGCCAACTCCTGGATTGATCCAAAGCTCTATAATGCAGTCCACAGCTCCAGCATTCCTCGTTTTTTTTGTTTGTTTTTTTTCTCACGAAGTCAGGGGTGTCGATAGCACCACCCACTGCATCTCCACCTCTTGCGTCCAAGCGATCCCACCTCTGTGTCCTGTCTTTTAAGAGTTCCTACAGCCAGAAAATGGCTGTCACACAATAGTTTCTTTTGAAGGCTGTTTCGTCCTCAGAAAACCCATCAGTGATGGGCTGCCTGTTGATTCACTGAGTGCCTTAGGAAGCAGGAGCACCACCCTCTGATTGGCCTGACGCCACTCATTATATAGGCGGCAGTGATACCTGAGAGACACCTGCAAAAGACACACATAGCAACACGTTAGAATTGCTGGGAGAAAGTCTGCATGACTCATGACAAAGCATCAGGCCTAGAGAGAACTATAAAAATGGTTTAATGTGGTCTAGAGTGGCAAGTTGTTCCATTCTATTCATGAGATGTATTTATAAAAAAAAAAATATTTTTAACAAAACTTTAAAGGATATTTTGGCTTAGACGAGTAAAACCAGCAATCAGCAAATAAACAGCGGTACTGAAGTTTGTTTACTTGCACATCAGTAAGTGCAAGTAAACAAGATGCAATTACAGGGACATTTGGATCTGCTGACAGCTACATATGTGAAAGCACATTTCTCTCAAGGGCTCAACAGCTATTCTTGAGCATCTGACTGCAATCTATTTCCTTATATGGACAGCTAGAGGTACAAATGACTACACACACACACACACACACACACAAAAAATCCAGAGCTTTCCAGTGTTGAACTGTTTTTCATCCACCATGAGTACTTAAAGTCTCAAAATGCGAAGAATGGTTTTCTCTCTTGTCCTCAACAACCTACTCTGGTAAATGGACAGTAAGGCAGGGAGGGGACAGGTCTCCATGTGTATCAGTAATTATCTGGCCACTTCCTCTGAGTGCCCCTCCCAGTCTCATCCCTCACTAGACCACACCCCTAACTGCCCATTCCCTGTCCAGTCCTACACTAGAATACCCCCTTCCTGCCTCATACGGATACGATCTTCAAACATCTATGCTTTCCCATTATGACTGCTGCAGAAACACAATTGCTGGGAATATGCAATCTTACTCGGATATCAGCAGCTCTATGACCAACATGATCATATTAACTTGTGCTAATTTTCCAGCCGATGACCAATTACAACTGCAACATGATGCCATCTGTGTCGCAGTCTGGCAGTACTGACCAGGGTCCAGAAGAGGTAAATGGTGAAGAGGGCGACGGTGAGGGCGATCAGGCCCACGGCCTCCAGTTTGCTGGAGAAGTGCAGGTGGTCCACAGCCCCCCGCAGACACAGCCAGCCCGAGATCGTGGCCAGTGGGGTGATGAGCAGGAAGCACACCATGTCTCCAAACAACGTGCGCTTTTCCTGACGCATCCCGGGGTTACGCAACCACTAGACACAGGCACAACAAGGGAAGACAGAGTGAGCAATGGGCTTATTTCTCAGTAATACTTGTCGGTGTGATAATCTAAACAACAGGCTGCCAGTTCATTCGCTGAGATCTAATGCTGGGAGGATCGCAAGTGAAATTAAAGTCACTAAGACAGAAGTATTTGTTAATATCATAGTTAATATTGATAGCTTGTACTAGAAATGTGGTGTTAGAGCAATTAGCATTAATGTTAGTATTAATGGTCGATGTCATTATATAAAACTAATTAGATGCCAGATTACGCAGGAAGAGGTAGTAGCAGGTATTATATCAACACTATGTGAATAGGATGTACGGGGATGTGGGGGATAACAGGATTATTTGGCCACTCTTTTTCCAAACAGGAACTGACCTGTTCTTGGCTTCAATCATTCAATGTATAAAATTAGCATGGAATTTTCTTCAGTACCAAGTACTTTACCACATTAAACGCTGCCTCTTTATAATCAATAACCTTGAGATTCGTAGCTGAGCACCATGGGAACAAATCTGACGCCTGAAAAACGTACTCCTGTCGTTTCATAAAGATGCAAGCATGAATGCTGCGCCTGACGTTGCTGATGAGAAATGCAGTTTTCATGCTGCCCCCTGTCATGGGGGAGTATTAATGAGCATCATGTGAAAATGCAGGGACTAGAAGGTGGGGAGCTTAACCAACAGATTGAGCTGTGGTTAATCACCCAACCTGCTGCAATGCAGTTATGAACTAATTGACACTCACTAGGCCTGAGCTATTAGCACTGTGCCTCTGATTTGAGATCGGCCTGCTAGACAGTTGTTTCTGCCCAGCATTAAATTCACATGGGAACTTAATGAGCACATTATACGTTCATACCAAGATGGTTAGTTGTTTTGTTTTGGGTTTTTTTATCTTTGTGCTTACATTGTTAGCATTTAGGTACTATTAGGACAGTTGGAGTTCAAGAAGGATTTTTTTTGCCATCAAATCTTAAAGAATTCAAATATGTATGTTTGTCATTCTTATCCAAAAACCTTCAACTCTCACACTGCTCACAGTAGCCTCTTAGTTCACAGAGCCTTCACACTCCATGAGTCTCCAATCACTGCATGACACTAAAACACTTTCTTTTTTAAAACCTTTCTTTTATGCTTCTCTCCCTCACTCATTCACAACGCACATCGCAATCTGTCATGAAAACGATCCAATAGTACTGTCTTCCTTTCCGGTCCTAGCTGCGCTCTGTCACAGCCAGGTGTGACGTCCCACCGTTAACACGACCCCCCCGTGACCCCGAGAGCATGTCCGTGAGCACGAGTACCTCCAGCAGGGGCCGCGCCTTCCGCTGCACGCTGAACTGGAAGTGGCACAGCTCACAGAAGCTGGTGCTGGAGGCCGAGAGCCAGTGCTCCAGGCAGCTGCGGTGGATAGTGCCCAGCGTCCCTGTACACTCGCACGGGGACAGCAGCTCCTCCTGCCCTCCTCCGTCGTGGCAGATCCGACACATGGGCCACTCTGCTAGGGGACTGGTAGGAAAGAGAGGGACAGAGTCAGGTGCTTGTTATAATGTGGATCCCTGAGGGACAAATTAGGGGACTATGTACTGCGGATTACATAAGCTGTTTGAAAGCCTGCGAGGTAATAGCAAGGATGCTAAAATGGAGCAGATGTTGTTTTTGGAAACATAAGATAAAATGAGAATGTTCTACAGAGGTCAGGTGAATAGAGGAGCTGGGGAACCACAGGAATCCCTTTTGAGGTAAAACATT
>JAOXYF010000015.1:6377785-6408818 GCA_028565775.1 Sternarchorhynchus goeldii | reverse complement strand
TATATGTAAATTTCCATTGTTTTTCTTACTGCTTTTTGTCACATAAAGCAGTATATCACTATATGGAAACAGGGAGGTTCTTAACCGTCTCCTGACACTTTTGTCATGAATTCTGCCTTTTTTTTAAGAAACGAGATGTTTCCCCTTTTCATCTCAGCACTGTTGCATCACAACCAAACTGTTTAAGGCTTATACATGATCTTTGATCTTTTTCTCCAGGAATGTAAACTGGTGTTTTTATTTTGTATATGTATGTATGGTTATTTCTGATATATCAATTTCCCCATATGACATTTCATTTCCTTGCATTTAGTTGTCAAAAGGTTACCAAAGCGCTCGCTGTTCAGATCAGTAAAACCTCCTCAAAAATGGATCCAAAACATAATTGGATCTACATAATAGCAGTTGTGACCATTTGCAATAGAAAAACAGCATTACAGGGTTTCCCATGAAAACAAGCAAGGATGTTGCATTGGAGTGAGATTGTAAATGCATAAATATATGTGAAATACTGGTCAACTGTCAAAATAAAGGTCAACAGGTCAAAATAAAGGAATTTCTTCAGTCAATAACTAAAAATACTCAGCATTATTTTAGAAAATAAACATTTCATAAATAAATAAACTTTATTTGAGATACTTAACATATTTAGCAATGCATGGTGTAGAGCAAACAAAATGAATGATAAAGATTGTGATCTGTAGTCGTTGATATTACTGATTATTATGTATTAGCTTAGATTTACTTTTTATTAGTGTTTTTTCCTTTGGGAATAATGAGCACCAGTGAAATTAATGAAGCTTTTCACCAACAAATCAACCACGACGACGTGGTATGAAAGGACAGGCTTCAGGTATAATATTAGCACTGTCACCGTTAACCAGGTAACACTATACATTCATCTGGAAGCCTTAACACGTTAATGTTTTTATGCAAATGAATCATTACCAAATTTCATTCCATTTTCCTCCATTACACCCTGGCTGAATAACTGAAAGACATAAACACAGATAAAACGATGACTGAGGAGACCCTATCTGGTGTGCTTAACCAAGTTTTATTATAAAGAAAACTGTG
The DNA here is from genome assembly GCA_028565775.1 of Sternarchorhynchus goeldii. Classification (NCBI taxonomy): domain Eukaryota; kingdom Metazoa; phylum Chordata; class Actinopteri; order Gymnotiformes; family Apteronotidae; genus Sternarchorhynchus; species Sternarchorhynchus goeldii. Next base: position 6,407,741 of record JAOXYF010000015.1, on the reverse strand, counting down.
GTACCACCATCTGGAAAGCACATCTTTGCTGATGTTAGTAAAGATGCTAGCACTGAGACTGACAGGTTTGAGCTGTTTATAGCCGTCAACAAGTTAGCCTGCCTGAGTAACCAGTTAAAAGAAGAGTCATGTCAGACAAATTCACTGTTTCACTGAGTAATTTTACACAACTAAGGCGAGATAATAAAAAATAAAATAAAACCAAACTGTTTACATGATCTTTGATCCTTTTCTCCAGGAATGTAAATTGTTTTTTTTTATTTTGTATATGTATGGTTATTATTTCCCCATATGACATTTCATTTCCTTGCATTTAGTTGTCAAAAGGTTACCAAAGCATTTGCTGTACAGCCTTTTCCACAGCTGCAGACAGGTGCAGGGATGTGTCTGCTGACCCCACGGGGTGGGGAGTTGGCAGCAGCGCACCGGCCCTGGTGTGAGCTCACCTCCGCGCCCTTGGTTGGACCAGGGGCCTGGGCCTCCCGGTCCCGGTCCTGCTGCCGCTCTGTAAGTGTGCAGCCGTGGCCCCGTCCTCAGGTCTCCTTTGTGAAGAGCTGAGTGGGGGCAGGGGAGGTGCCGTGCCCAGCCCTCGTCTGGGACATGCCGAGCAGCCTCAAGCATCACAAAGCAGGCCGCCACACGCGCTAATCAAAGTGCTAAATTTAGCCCTCACAGGGACTCCCTGAGAGCTCACTTGTCATGATTCTGTGGTCGGACACCTCGGGGGTTTCATGGCACGAGATGCCTGGAGCCCAGATCAAGAGGTAGATGGTTTTCACGTTTCTAAGGAATAATTTCTCTAGCATTGCTGAAACAGCAGTTTTTCAGGATACATACATTTTTATGATGCATTTTTTTTTGGATATTGTCATGCCCTAATCCATACCTCTGTTTGGTAAATGTTACATTGCTTGGAAGTGGCCCTTCTTTGGCTGACATCTGTTTGCAGTACTGTGGATCTTCATCTGCTAGATTTGTGTCAGAGTCCATAGCTTTTCCTGGAAGGGCAGGATCAGAGCAGTCCTGGCTGTCCATTGGTGTTGGCTCATGTCCATCAGAGCTTCTTAAAAGCATAGTGTCTGAGTGGTCCGTCAACACCTCGGGTAACTGGCTGCAGCAGCTGGTTGTCATGGCAGCAGACAGATGATGCCAGGCGTGCTTAGAGAGTATTTCCCATCTGGATGAAAGGAGAGACATGGGCAGACTATGATAGGGGTCAGGCAGAGGAAGATCACACATAACAACTTCATCTTGCAGCTTTAAATAATCACTTTGTCTTGTGCTAGTACATTTAATGGTTAGAGTTAGATTTTATTTATCAACTGAAAGGATGTTGTATGGTTGATTTTCACAAGAGAATTTTTCTAAGAGTCTGTCTGGCTGTGAATCTCAAGCAGGTCACAAAGACTCAGAGAACATTCACTTATAGTTTTTTGCTCATTATATTTTAGACCATCATTTTAAACATCATAGGGAAACCTTACACAGAGGATATGTGGTCACAAGGACGCATTACACCCGTGTTGGCTCAGGTGCCCGTGACAGTAGAGATTAAAAAAACAACAACAAAATAGTTTTTGGTGAATAGGAAAACCACAACAGGTCTCCAAACATGACACAAGTGAGTCAGGAATAACAATGTTTAAATTGTGGCAGGTACACAAATAGTGTCTCTATTGTGCCACCACTCATTCATTAAGGGCAACAGACATCTCCAATAGCTTCCCAAGGCATTAAGAGAGAATGAGGTCACCAAAGAATCAGGGTGAAGCATTGTTGCGTGCTGACAGAAGCTCTACAGTAACCCTGTGCTTGGCTCCAACTCTCTCCACACCATGAACACAGATGTGAGTTTAACGCACAGAGCCATCTTTCAATCCATCGAAGAAGTCCCAATTCCTTTCTGATGAAGGCAAGACAGCGCACCAAGACAAGGTCTCTTTCAATAATTTACAGCGCCTTTCGACTTGCACAATACCCCGGCTGGGTTGGGTGTGGGTAAAAATAACGGCATTGGAACCAGGGGGAAGCAGGAGTGTCACAAGGACAGGAAAGAGCAGTCATTCACCAGAGCATGACCGTGCTGACGGCAGGTGGGGCCTTCCTGACAGACCACAGTCCAAAGGAACATGTTCCTACCAGCAGCTCATACCGAGTGTTAAATGTAGAGCCAAAAAACATCCAGTTTCAGTTCTAGATATCAGCACGTAATGAATGAGCAGAGAATGTAGATTGTTTATCTGTGGTCTGCAGCTGTTAGGGGCAGGCAAATGTGCTTCCTCTGGTCTATGCTCTGCAAACGGTGATAGGCTCCACTTGGCACACTATCTAAACAAGCTGATTGGAAGACCTGGACAATGCGCTTATAGTGGATGGCTAAGGTTCTAGTATGTAGTGTGGCTAGTCTAGCATCACTGTAATAAACTAAAATTAAGAGACGTAAAGAGATTAGTAGAGAAGACAAGAAAGGAGTGTAGAGAAGAACAGAGAAGAAGAAAAGAGAAAGAATAGGAGAGAAGAATATCTAGAGAGAAGGAAGACAACATGAGAAGTCAAGCAAAACTCAGATACCCCCAGTAGGTTGCTTTCGACATGCTAGCGTGCCCATAGGGAACCATATCTTGCAAACTATTTAGCAAAGTAGCCTACAGTTAAGGCAGGGTTTGGATTCAGACCTGGTCAGAGAGCATTCTGGCCATGGGCCATAGGAAGAAATAATAGCCTAGTTTGCTAAATAGTTTGCAGGTATGAAGCTGGATTTTTAGTACCATGTGCAGGTTTGCTCCCTAAATCACCTAAAGGTCCTACTCATAAAAAATAAAATGTGTCATTGCCAGTCTATCACTACAGTTCAGTAAAACATTCAAGTATCAGAATAGCTTGAAACGACTGTAACTAGACTGTAAAGGTGTTAACATTAAGAGTCAAAGGGACAACTTCATGAAAAAAGGAATTCTTTGTAGCTAAGGGTGGAAAATCTAGTGTTGCCTGTATCAGGTGTGTTTATTTAATCTCATGGACAGCAGCAGAAAAAAAAACTCTGATTAGTAACCACTTATATCCACAAAGCCAGATAATTACTGTCAATTCACTGGAGAACAAGTGACAGAATGAGATTCTTTTTTTTGACTGGAGGGTCTTGTAATAGAGGGAAAGAGGCAGAGAGAAAAAGTGAGACAGAGAAAGGAATAGAGGAAGAAATATAGAAGAAAAAAATGATGGTGTAGTAAGACTGTTGGCCTCTGATTAGCCTGTTGTGATAAACAGGGAGGACCGCTGAAGCTCCATTCCCTTGAACTAATTCATCACACACACACGCGCGCGCACACACAAGCTGACAGTGCAAAAACAGGTACTCCAGCACTGTGGAGAGATTTTACTCTGCCCAATCAGATCAAGTTATGGTATAAACCAGGTTGTGCTGATCGGTGTGTTCACAGCAAGTTACAAATAACTAACACTGACACACACCAATTGCAGTGACTTACACATTCTTACAAATCAGTTTCCTTCCCATTTAGTTAAGGCACTATCAATCAATCACAGATCTTGGGACGAAAAAGCACATCAGCATTATTTCAACAGAAAAATTATGCTCATGTAGTGTTGTTTAATTCAGGATATTGATCTTGGCTTGGGGTAAATCTTGGGGTATATTTGCAAATGGTTTGTAACTTCACCAATGTCGTGTATTCACTAGAATATCTGTATTCATATGCATACCTTTATGAACTCCATTGTCATATGTCTGAATTGGAAAAAAACTGATCAAGTTTACAATTGCTATTTAAGATCATTACAGTAATAAAAGGGGTTGTAATTCGCATATCAAAATGAAAGAACAACTGCAAAATGGTTTGAAAAAGAAAAAAAGATGTACAGGTTTCTTCAGTAATTTCTAACAGTAGTACTGGTGGAATCACAGCTCGTAATGGAAAAGAGAGAGGCTTGCCGTAAGTGCGTGTGAGGACTCCTGTCAGTGCCAACTGCATCCTCTATCGAGGGGTGAAAACCTGCTGGGGTGCCAGGGCTACATGCCTATCACAGCTGTGAACTCCTTGGGGCCAGCTGGCTGGATGAAGCTCTTCGAGGCGAGTCTTCTATCTTTCATCTACTCACTGCATACTTGCCTCTGGCATGCAGGAGATCGTAAACACTGAGAAGCGCATGGACGCGTCACTGTGCAAATTAAGCGCACCCAATAAAAACTGAGAGATTAACACAGCTTTTTGAAGAAAAATATTCTGTGGGTGTAAGAGCAGATCGTCTGCACAGGCCCACAGGGAGAACTCGTGTGTTGCATTCAGGCAGGACGTCCGTTGCGTTGTTAATGCAACCACAGAGTAAATGTATGATGTCAGGTCTGGTGCAAAGCAGCACCTGATTATACAGGCTTCTCTTGAAAGTCATAATTCTGATATTCAGATAAGAAAACGTTCCTAGTAAAAGCATCCACTTTTTGGCCCTTTCCTAAGTGGACAATTAGAGTAACTAATTGTGCAATCAAGGCTGAGATCACTTGTCTTTGACCCCTATAGACTGAAGCTTTTTAGATTAAGCAGCAAGGCAGGAGTGACTGGATTTTTTCAAAGCACTGACTTCAGATTAGTCATTATCTGATGATGGCTGGCTCTATATTTAGAGGTGAACATCACACACATTTGTAATGGTAGCTTGGACAAACAGCTCTTTCCTGCATCTAACACACATTCCTGTGATCCACATTCCATGTGTTGTGATACAGGACTGTCTTAGTTCCTACACAGTAGAGGACCCAATAAAAACAGTTTTCAGTGTTGCTAAAATGTTATTTTAGTCGGAGGATTTTCACAAAATTCTCTCAGGAGAATTTTTGCAAATAGCCTATCAATGGTATGGATGTGGATGTGTGGTGAGCATATCATGTCTAATCCTACACAGTTCAGCCTGAGGACTCCCTCATACATTCCTGACTCCTCAGTAGTGTGGGGAAAGACCAGAGGATCTTAAAAATAGCAGCACCCCCACCCTGCGCAAGTCTGGTTCCACAACCCCACTGACCACATCCAATAACCCAGGCCCAGTGCTCTCCACTGGTCTATGGACCCTCCTCTTCAATGAACCATCCCTAATAGCCAACCCAGGACATAATCAAGAGCAGGGTGACTGGTGATGTCACTGGTGGAGGTACTGACACAAGCTTGAAAATGTATGTCTTATGTCGTTTATATCTTGTATAACACAGGCAACAGCTTTATAAAAGATTTTTGTCTTCTTTTTAAAACAGCTGCAAAGTTTTAAAACTGTAAGCCCTGATGTGTGAAAGCTGTTTTAAAAAATGACACAGGCGTGCCTTTTACCCCAGAATAAAACTATGAACAGGCCATCGGGTAAATGTTCTCCCTTTATGGTCACAACTCTGTAGCTAAAGCACTGTTGATATGAACTAAATTGTGCCAGCTGTTCTGGTAGGATTCATCTGTAGCAATTATGCAGATATAAATATGTACTGAATAGCACCAGTGAGCAAAGGGGAACATGGGGGAATGAGGGCATGCCCAATAGTTTGGGCATGGTGCCAGTGTTGCAGCATGGCACAGCCCCTGATGCCATATCCTGGCTCTGCTTCTTACAGGTAATTAATCAGGTCAGAATAGAGGGATTCTCTTTTTTTGTTTTGGGGCTTGTCTCTCTTTCAAACGTTGACAAGCTACTGTAAAATCCTCTCTGCATGTTGTAATCTCCGGATGCCAGGGGTTTATAATTACTGTTTTCAAAATCCATCCACAACAGACCAAAAAGTCTGTTCATGAAATAACAAAGGCTGCAAAGTGAAAAGCATTAACATCTTTAAGAGGGCAGAGAGACGCACTTATATTTTGAATAAATAATGATATTCTGCAGTTTATTGATTGTACTCTGCTTATATAAAAACAGCCAAACAGAGTTATCTCACATAATCCATTCTATACCTATTAATAATGTAAGAATAATACTGAAGGAATACATTTGCAAGGCTAATTCTGTTCAATTATTTCTGTTATTAATTTCTGTAAATTACAAGGATTTCTGCATGGCATCTGATATGTGATTTTATCATAATTTTAGTCATAATCATAATGTCTCAATAATAAACAACATGGGTGCTGCAGGATATCTCACTGCAAAGCCATAAATCAATAATCATGTTAGGCATTAAGTCATTAAATGCATGATTCCAAAGAGATGAACTAAAACACTTTCCATTTGTCCTTACGGCTAAACAGCAAAAAATAAATCTGCGATATGAGGTTTATGCGCTGTGTTTCAAAATATCTGCCAAAGCTCTTTTCTACGGTGAGACGAGTATGAGAAGGGTTAAACATCGTGACCTTACTTTACTCTCCCAACTGCTTTTTTTGTATAATGTCAAGCTGCCAGTGGATTACAGCACCATTTAAGGTCAAGACAGGTCTGTCCGCAAAAAACGTCAGGCTAATAAAAAACTACATCATTAGTTCAGTTTCCTTCTAAATGATGTCCTTCATATGCACTGAAAGGCCACCTCACTCAAACAATAGGGATATGATATTATTTCCAACCTGAAGTGACTCAGACCCGATTTTATTTTGGCTTAATGTGACAGAGCTGTGATTTTTTTTCAGAGCCACGTGGACACACAAATCAGACATTTTGAAATCAGAATCGAGTCATTTTCGTATCTCGTCTAAGATTGGTGTCATCTACAATTTATGGCCATGTGACTTGAATGAGAATGGTTAGATTAGAATTCATGTGGCTATTTGCTTATACACATGCGCTCAGTGTTGTTGTCGTCACAACAACAGAGGGGTGCAACAGCACTGACCACAGTAGCTGCAAAAACAGGAAAAATCAGACTTTTTTCATCTCCTCAATCATGTACAGTTGATGAACCGTTTTCCATCAACCAGATCAAATTGCAATGCATCACTGGGCTAATCACAAGCATAGTTTGTGGTTTTAACACCATGAGTCATGTCAAAACTATTTCTGGTTGTTGTGGAAGAAGGTCACTTCTGCAAAAATGGATCAAAGTATGAACACATGGCATTTTAAAGGGGGACAAGGTGATGCGTTCACATAACAGACAGATAGAGGTCATTGTGATTATGAATGAGAACAGTCAATATAAGCATAACCTATCTGAGTAAAAAATGTAAGTAGTGTGAGAGACAGATGTTTATGCTTTCTACTGGTTTTCTATTTTGCAAATGGACCATTAGGACCATTCCACTCCCAGTTCATGTCATGGATTAAAAAAAAAATAAATAAATAAAAAATAAAATATATATATATATATATATTTTTTGTTTGTTTGTTTGTTTGTTTGTTTGTTTGTTTGTTTGTTTTTTTAAATTTAATTCATAAAACCTATAGCTCTAATCCTGTAGCTCTAATCCAAATATTGTTTTAGTTTGGCCCTTTTTAATTTTTGGCAAAATTAAATCACTTTTGCAATTCTTTGTATGTGTATTCTAAGTCTCATTAATTACCTGTTTTTCACTGAGTTGGGTTGAAATTGGTGCTAAACCTGGGCTGAACCATAAGGAAAATTTGCAACATGTAATCATGTAAATGTTTGTTGATGGATGTTTTACAGAAATCAGATAATATAAATAATTTTTACCCAAACAAGGAATCTTTTATTTTCAAATGTTAATATCTCCACTAGTTTTTACTTTCTTGCAACCATATTTTGTTTCTGTATTGCTCCTAGAAATTATTTTTATGGGAAAGTAGTGAAATTCACCATTGATACACAAAAGAATTAAATATGTTTAATGTAACCCTTGACTAAGCAAGCTACTCAGTCTTTTAGCTAACTAGTTATCAAGTGGTGTCTTGATTTTGCAGTTTGGTTGTTAAAAGTAATGTAACTAACTAACTTACATTATTTAGCTAGTTAGCTTTCTAGATGATAAGAATCAGTTATCAACAATTAAACAGCAATATACCTTAAGTAAGTCACTGCCTGAAGTGCAATGACCACCCTGTCAAAGAAAGCAGGGCACTAGTCTCAAATGCATCATTACACAGATAAGGACGTGATTACAGTGGTACATAATTAATGTCCCCAGAAGGCACTTACATCACTGAGTTCCAGTTGAGTTCTTTTTGAACAGTCCTTCAACGTGAACGCTCACAAATATCATAACATATGATAAATCAATTTGGGTGAATGCAATGTTCTTCTGCACATTTCATGCATTTAAATACTTCCAAGAGATGTTGCCAATTCCTCACAATTACATAGTTCTTCTTTAAAATTCAAATGACTTTTTTTAAATAGCAAATTCTACAATTTTATTCACATTGTGGAACCATGTCATGATGAGCGAACTACAGTGAGAATTAAAGAGAGGCTCTAAAAGGCACCACTGGTGTATGCTGTTCTCATTGCTGTGGAACACAGCTCTTTAAAGCCCTTACAACCAATCCTACTGTGGCATAACAGTGCTTACCAATGCATCAGTTTCACAGCAAGCCTGTGATTATGCACGAATAGCTGTTTGCCAAGACGTTTTGGTCTACGTCTTGGTCATACGCCCCCTCAGGAGAAAAGAGCTTGCAAAGAAAATACAGCCTGCCGAAATGAGCAGAGTTGGACACTGGGATGTGCTTGTGAACTCTGTATCAAAGCACAGGAAACACGCTTACAACAGCAGGCAGAAGATAGAGGAAACGATGCTGTACAGGACGGGTGAAAATGTAATCTGTAATTGTCCGACTGCTCTCACCTATGTATTTCTTGAACTTGCCACATGTAACCTGTAGCTGTACTAACTAAGACTGGAATTTAAATGATCTTTTTAAAAAAAAGGTAGGTGCAAAATGTCACCTGCTTTACACAGCTCAGTGTAAACATGCTTTGTTTTACAGGAGCAGCAGATAAACCTGCCCTCCAAACAAGCTGATATGTCTGAGTATGCAATATTCCAACATTTTCTGGGTTTACAAATTTTATGCTACAATAAAACTGGTTTAAGGAAGAATTTGCGTACATTTCAAAAGCTTATATTATGTGAGAACTTCAAGATATCAAGGAAAACTTGAAAAGAGAACACACAAAGAGTGATTCATCACAATAAGATATAATGTTCACTATTTACAGCAGTTTAGCTCCTCTGGTTTATATAGAACCCTGTATGTAATGGTCCATCTCAGATGTCTTAAGCAGAGCCAGGCTAACCCACTGATGAACTATCCTATTATAAAGTCACATAAGAAGTCGTATATATACACATCACTTTATAGGTAAACCTGATACGTCTAGCCACACCTACGCAGTGGTGTTGGAACAGTCATAACAAAACCGAAACCGCTGCATGCCAAAATATTATCGATTAATTCTCCCAAACTTGAAAGACCCTAAATTCCAGATGTAACTGTGTGCTTTCGTAGTATCGTCTGTGTTCCTACTAATAAACTTTGTTGAGCCAGGAATGTAAGATATTGTCCAATGCTCGTAGCTAGGGTGATCTTTAAAAGACCCCTACCAGAATTCAAACTAACATTCTATATAACATGGTAATGACATACCCTTCACCAGTCTGTTAGCAGCAACTACATCTGAAGTACTATAGTTCCCTTAAGCTTACAACAGTTCATGGTGTATATCATATGCCAGATGTATTTCTCCAAGTAATTAATGTATCAAATATATTGCAAACATTTTGGTAGGCCTAATTATGAATGTAAACGCACAAAAGAAGAAAAACTAAACCTATTTCTTTTTCTAGTTTGGGCGAGAAAGTAGTTTATTAAAGTTATCATTGCCTTATAACGCTTATAAAGCTTAAGATGATGTCGCTGACAAGTGCTTCACATATGAAACACCGAAAAGAGCACACTGAATTCCATGCAGAGCAGCCTTCCTTACACATTTTTCCGCTTTACATTCGTTGTACAAGGCATTTAACGCAGCAGAGTTGCAGACTGTACAAACCTACTTCCCCTAGAGTTGGTTTCACTTCGTTCTTCGCTCTCTTAGGCTTCAGAGGCTCTTACATTGGCGAAACAGCGGCTTACTCGCAGATTCTTCGTTGGTGGGCAACGACTGGTTGAGGAAATGCTCGAGCAGCTGACAGTAGGAGACATGCACCAAGTTGCTCGAACAAATGTGGCGTGCCCAATAACCGAAGATATTTTAAATTTAAGAATTGGCCGGCGTTTATAGTTCCTTCATTAATAGTACTGTATATTACATATGAAATAGACCTGAATATAACCCCTTACAATTGTAGAGTAATAGTGTGGAAAGCATTTCATTGATAAGACACGCCTAAAATTTAAGGACATCTGGAATGTGGGAGACTAATGATCGTTAGGTTTCGTCTTTGGTAGTTGGTAAAAAGCTGCTTTCATTGGATGATCCAAGGAAAGAAAGATCCTAAAGAAAATCCTCTAATATTTAACACAAAATGAAAGTAAACCAATCATAAAATAACTGACGTAAAATCCTGTACAGCTTACCTTAATAATCAAGTAATGTACTCTCAACACGCCGACGATATCAGTGTTGATCTGTCCCGGAAAAGTCACAATACAGCAGACTTGATCATGAAATTTGTGGCTCGGAACGCAAAGCAACTTGCACTCAGCTGTTGAGTGCATGCCTATCCTGCCAGTTAGACATTTCGCATGACTGTTTCACACAGCCAATCAGAGGCTTACTATAAGAAAACCAGACGCCAATGGGAGGATCTCAGAAAGTGACAGCTCGAGGGCGACGCCCACAGGATACAACAGTCACACGGCGCATCCTACTCGCTGCGTCTGGCCTGCTTGTACCTTGGTGGTCCATGTTATTAAGCAGCAAGATGGCGTGTGTATGAAAGGGCGCCACATGGGGGAAAAAGCTAGGACAATTCTACGGGCCTTATGAATGATAAGGGGCCTAACATTTCTGTAGTGCTGGTGTGGTGGGACCCAAGGTATCTTTTCATGGGGCCCAAAATCCGTTGGAGCGCCCCTGCGTGTATGATTTAATACGTACGTAATAATACATACAAACGAGAAAGTATAAGATGGAGATCTTTACTGATTAACCACGAAATTTGAGATTATAAACAACGGGTTTACGACGAAAACTGAAAGTACAGACTTCAGTGACAAATTACATAAGTAAATTGCAGACTTGTTACATTTATTGTTTTTTAAGTGACTTCTCCATTGGCTTTTTCCAGTCGCTTTTCCAAGATTGTCGTGTTCACTCGGTGCATCATCAAAAACTGCCCGTTCAAATGAAACACTGGGATGTCATGCATGTATCTGTCGTGCCACACACTGTTTTCGGGAAGAGTGATGTCAACCTCCTGTAATACAAACTTAACACAACATTGAGCGCAGCAGATTCATTCAAATTCAGTAGACGTTACGCAGAAGTACTCAATTACAACATTTGGCTTACTAGAATAGTTTACTAGAATAGATTGGAATATTTAATCTTACCCTATCCTTATATGGCCCAAGCATTTCTTTTGCTTCATCGCATAATGGACACGGATGCTGAGAGAGAGAATAGCGGATGAGGGTAATACAGTGTTACAAAATGACCAGTTAACACAACTTTTGTGGCGCCTTTACCTTAGTGAAGAGGGTTAACACGGGTAACTGCCTTTCTGAACAGGTGTTCCTTATCAGCAGAGTTGCATTCTTTATTTGATGGAGAAGCCTTGGCAGTAGCGCGTGCATGCCTATATGAACAGGCACTTTATAACCACGGTATCACAAGTTTATTCGTTAACCTTCAAAGTTATTAACGCAGGTTATGCATGCATTGTAAACACTGTCGCCTGTGTATATCCACATAGAATTGCAAACTGCCAAATGCCATAAATGCAAACAAGATCTTCCGTTTTACAGGCGGTTATCCTAAATTCAATGGGACGTCTGCAGATACAGATAATCCTGTAATCGGTAGATGTATATACAAGTTTGAAATGTTACTCTTCATAGGCTATAAAATGAATAAACTGACTATACTAGTTAGGTTAATCTAGGATAAAAACATCAGATATAATCATGGTAGCACATATTACGTACGTTGTAGATTAGTCTACAGGCTACTCATCTGTGAGAAATATTTTAGCTTGGCCTTACGTTCACGTAATGTTAAAATAACTTTTTAAAGCAAAATAGCGTACAATTTAATTACAATTCTTGACTACAAAAAACAAGAGAAACATTTCAAGTTGTTTTGGTTTACATATCTCACCTTAAGAGTTCACGAAAACATGCAGGAACTAGGGGGCGTATGTGTGCTGCGTATGCGTGATTCTATTGGAAGGCAAAGGCATAGCTTCCGGTTATGTACTTACTTTGATTCGTCCACAGAGCTGCCGGTCATAGTCGTGGTTCAGGCGGTAAAACCAAAAGAGGAGCCTGTTAAATGACAAATTCCGATTATGTTGGAAGTCCGACTGGCACGTTTTACGAAGATTTTCCTTCTCTGCAATTTGTAATATGAACTGAATTTCCTTGTGAATATCTAGAAAATTTACTAACTAGATTTAAAACAGAAAAGGAGTAAAACGACAAATTTACTTTTGGCAACAAAGATTAGACACAACAACCCACCTAGCGAATTATTTAACATGAAAGTCTTCACTTTATGAATCCATATTTTCGTTTTTCCCTTAGTTTGTGGAATAAGAACATGGGAATAAGAAGAGATGGGTTTCTAAATCAATCTTTAAATCAGTTAGTTTACTTTGGTCAGGATTAGCCCCCATTGAAAACAGACTAACCATAATGAAAATGTACAGTGAATGCTGTCAAATTAAGCACATAACCTCTGTCTATATAGATGCGTATGGTGCCAGGTGACTCGTTTTGGTTGAATTTGTCGTCTACAGTACTATCAAAACCAAAGACCTGTATGTACTGCTGCCCTCTGGAGGGGAGTTGCAATGAGTTATTGCAAATAAAAAACTTTACTTTACCTAATTCACAGGGTTGTATATAAAGGAAAAGTACCTATGATATGGAAGATTTTCTGCAACACATCTTCTAAATAAAAACTGATAGATATGCAAACATAACCTTGAGATTATCACAGAACGCTGTGATTTACGAGTGAGCCCAGTAACAAACAAATGAATGATTTGTGTCCTATGAGTAGAACATTACATTTTGTGGGTTGTTTGTGGACTTCTGGATGAATTCTGATGCTCCTACAAATCTACATAATTTTGGTTTAAAAAGGAACAGGCCATCACAGTATTGTCATCACAGTTTATACCTCAGTATGCAACAATATTAGCACTGATCTTTTTGGTAGTTTTGATAAAACGTCTGGATTCAATTTGAATTGATTTGATATTGAAATGCTGTTGTTACCATTTACAATATTCTTATACGTTCTTAAAATATTGGTCTTAATGGTCAGTATCTGTTCAATATCAGAACCCTGTGTCCTCTGTAACAGTCCTTTGTAAACATAGTACAGAATATTAGGATTTAAACCTAATACTTTATGGACAACAGATGAATGTGGTGAAAAAATTATGATGCATTTGTTTTATGACTGAATATATGTTAAACTCCTCCTGGATGATAATGTGTAATCAGCTAACATTATGTTATTCTTCAAATTTGCGTGCTTCACCTGCTTGCAGGTAGGAGGACATATGGTACATTTGCATGGTGTATCTGCAGCCAGGTGCTTTAATAATACAGAACACAGTTGACATTGTTTGAACAGCTGGTTTAGCCTTAAATTCCTATATAATTGCACTTCCAGGTAACACATTCTTTTTGTTAACTTATAAAAGAATGATCCATGAAGTTCGTAGTAAAATGATCCGTGTTGGAAGAGAGTTAGTATCCAGATCATTCTTCTTGCTGTCAAATGGAGGCTTCATGCTGAGTGTATCGGTCCTTTTGCGGTGAAGACTAAGTGGTTTTTACTGTGTAATGTACACTGGAGTTTATTGGATTCTGGCTATGTGTTACATGCTGGCTGTTTTAACTTTGCTCTTATTTCTTAATCATGTATTGTATGACCCTGGGAGAAGGGTGCCATGTTAAATTAGTGTCACAACTCTGGCCTGGTGGGCTGTCCGGCCTTGGGAAGTGTCTGGCCTAACCCCCCTCTGTCCTTACAACTGTCTTAGTAAGTGAATGCTGCCATCTTGCACCCATAATTAAAATGACCTCTACACATTTGGAAACATTACATTGCCAACAATTCAGTTTTATTATTACAATCCAGTTTTTAAATTGTGCCAGTTATCGTGTTGCATGTGTCATTGCAGGAATAAGACCTAATCCTTGCGCCTGATTGGTTGGGTGGTGGATCTCCTGGCCCTCAGAGACCAACTTAATCCTTGCGCCTGATTGTTTGGGTGGTGGATCTCCTGGCCCTCAGAAACCAACTTGATAATGTCTTGTACAGGTATGAGTTCATAATGAGATATAGGTGACCAGCCAGCAGTACAGGTACTCTTTTAATTTCTCACTCTTTTAAAACATTGTTGTCTAGGAGCATGGTATTTCTTATTACAATGCCATTTTACTAATGTCTTCCAATTGCACAGCTGTTTCCCCTTCTCTGTTATTACATTCAAATGATCACCATCAGACATGTATGCAGGATTTACACAGTACCCATATGTGTCCCATCTGGACTGGGTGGCTGTGAAGATACGTGTGAGTAAACACTAACTAGAGGACGTTTATTTTATGCTGACATTTGTCCTAAAGCAGATTGATTCATTATGAAGAGACATTAAGATTGTTTGAGTACAGATATTTTTTTAACTGATCTATCCTTTTTCCATTTGGTTAATTTGGCAGTTTTAATACTTGAGGGGACCATTGTTGCACAGTTTTATTTCAGGCTTTATAACTGATTGCACATTTGAGTGTATTTGAGTGCATTTGACAATCATCTGTCATTATCTGTTATTATCTTAAAGTATCTTGGCTTTGGGAAATTTAGTTAGCTGTGATCACACGAGAAGACAGACTTCTACTCTAAAATGCAAGGTCCTCTCTTTTAAACTGCTCATTTTTAAAAAAATATAATTTCTTATTAAATAATAAAACTAAGAAGATATACGTATCCTTTTTCCCAGGATGCTGCTGTAGTGTGAAAGTGAGTGAATGAAGCTTGTTTGAAGAACAGATACGTTTCCTGAGGATGATCTCATGAAGATTAGTAGTTCCTGTATGCTTCTGGTCTAGACCATAGAGAAATGACAGCAAAATATCTCCCAAACACATACCGTCTACATAAATGACTGACAGTATGACCACGTTCTTTTTGCCTTTGTTTGTGCCTTCAAAATCGCGTTAACTCAGTCTTTGTTAATAACAGTGCAACAGCGTACAGCTTTCTTTATTATTCACCTGCTCAGTTCACTATCTGACGGGTAGACAGCTATTTGCGTAGACAAAGAAAATGAGCTGCTCTTCCTCTCGGTATCAGAATAGCATTCAACATTCAACCAATCTTCCCACCATCACGCTCTGACCAGTCACTCCCAAAATTCAAAATCGCCGACTCAAGTCGAACACTAGGCGGCGACATTTCCTTTTATTTGCTATAGAATGACAAGCAGGATTTGAGATACAATCAACCGAAATACAGTGGATGAATTTCGACATTTATACAATGATAGAAAATAATCGACAAAGGAATTAGCATTTTTTAATAATAATTTTTTGTTTTCTCATACGTTAAACAGTCATACTCTGTACTGACACAGATTGCATAATGCCAAGTATGTGCACTGAATAAAAAACAAGCCAAAAAACAAACAAAAAAATAGGTTTAAGCTTTTCGTAAACTTTGTTCAAAATAATATATTATGATATATTATTATTATGAGTTATAAACTGTATTGTCTTTGAAATAATATATTATGATATATTATTTCAGCAGAACCTGAACCAGACATTAGCCGAAATAGCTCAAGTTTGTCCGAGTGCTTGTCTTCATCACACGTGTCATTCTAATTGGCTGGCACAGCAATGAGGTCATGACAACAAACTGGATGGTGGTGTTTTCTCACTTTAGGTGCTCTGTCCCGAAAATATGTGACGGGATGCTAATGGGGTACTCCGGGATCTGTTTTCCATAAAAAAGTTCATATCTGATTTGTTGTGAAGGCTCGCGGTTTGATTCCGTTCGTAGAAATCGGTGGAAATATCTTGAATTTAATGTATAGAGCACCCCTGCTCAGGACCTTCTCTACGAGAAACTTCATCCAAGTAAAAAGTGGATCCATGACTTTGGACCAGTCAAATATTCTTGCATAGAACTGGTGAGGTTTGCTACATCTGATTACTTAATTAACAATTGTATTGTCTTTTAAAGTGTTATTATTTAATAATAATGATAATAATGTTTGTTCATGAGCTTAATTTGCATATTTAAAGAAGTCTTTAAAAGTTTCAGCAGCATGTTGTATATGAAAGATGATTGAAAAGGTTTTAATTTGAGGAACTCTTTAACATTATTAAGTTTATAAATTGTTCTCAAACATAAAAATTCTAACGACATTCATTAGCCCTTCATCAGATTAAGAAATAGATGGTCGTGTACACCTGTGGCTATATAGTTTGTTTTCGTCCTGAAAAACTATCAGTGTATCACTCCTTTTCTATTGGAGATTTATTGCTAAACGTGAGCTATATTATTCAAGTTTTGTTTCATAATACAGTACTGTATTTCTTTATATACACGATATATACATTGTGGTTCTGCATCCAGTCTTGACCAAGATTACGAGATTAAAGAATGGAGTTTTTGTAAAGTGTTGAGAAGAACGTGTAGCGCATCGCCGCATTAAGCCATGCACAACGGATCTCAGCATAGCCGAGCTGTTCTCGTGGAGGAGCTCTTGCCCGTGTCCTTAGGGCACGGTGGAACAACAGAAGGGCTCCTACTGTGTCGCGCTTTGTCCCTCCATGGGTTTCAAAGTCATGTGACTGGTTTTGAGTGGAGGAGCGAACTCAGTTGCCACAAGCGAAAGCTCTCGCTGTTCTGCTACGCAAAGCGTGCGCGCTCCTGAGCGCAAGATGGAAAGAGCCCTACAAAAAGGCAAAAAAACAAAAACAAAAAAACCCCAACAAAAACACTGAGAATGTAGTTTCACTGGGACCGAATCCAGTTTAACCAAACAAAAAAGGTTTTTACATTTAAGTCTTATCGGTCTTCTGACCAACCAATACCATTTTTAGAAAAGTAGAAAGTGTTCAAATAAGTGTCCTAAATTTTGTGGCGGCGTCCACATCCACTGTATTCATTAACCATTTCGCTTGGATTTAAAATTGTGAAAGATTGTATTTATGCATAGAGGATTTTACTGTTAAATCTGTTTATTTTCTCTATAGAGACACAAACTGACGCATTACAGCGTACGTTACGTGTCTTGATTTACTACTGCATAAGTAATTGTCAAAAACGTATCGCTATGATATAGATAATTAAAACCTTAGCGTTCTCAGTGAATCAGTTATTTAAACTCATTGCTACACTGACAATTACAAACGTTAGAAGTTATCACAATGTTTGTTCCATGGCGCTTCACCACATCTGTATTATTATTGTAGGATGCAGTTGTTTTTGAGAGTGACAAGTTACTTCAGCTGGTTGCAATAAAACCAGCGTTATTCGCTGTTATAATTAAAGGACTTGTCATTATGGACCTTGTGTTCAGTGTTCTGGAGGACAAAATATGCCAAGCTGTTGCAGATGCTTTAGTTTCATTCAGTTAATTCACTTTAAAATGCCATCTCTGTTTATGATATGAATCACATGCAAAATGTTTCATTGTTGGTTCCCCTTAAATTATAAACAGAAATTGACTGAATATATTTGAGAACTTGTTGAAAACCCCCCCAGAAAAACAGGGGCAATATAGGACTAAGAATTCAGGTGTAAATTTGGTCAGATTAGGACTGGATAAGGGACCTTTAGAGAAATTTTCAGCTACACAGTTCCAGTTCCTTTTAAATAGAGAAAGTGGGTCATCTCTAAAATAAGTAAAAAGCAAACAAAACAAACAAAAAATACAAAAAAAAACCTTGTGGCCCTACAAATGACTCTGAATAGCTTTGAGTCTTCTGACTAGTGTGGAACTGCTGGCAGTGTTTCATTCAAGTGCAGTTTGTTTCTGAAGAAATGCTGAAGCTTTTTGGTCTTTTTTACTTGTATAAAAAGACATGTGTTGTATGAAAGTGCCCTAAAGGATTGGACAGATGGAGATGTGGCCTGAGTGGCAGGCACACATGTCTCCCTTTAAAGCCTAGTCTAGTGAACAGGGTAGGAAGACAGCGACCTACAAAGACATAAAGCTTTCAACTGCTCTCAGCTATGTTGGCGCTCCCTCAAGCTGCCAGACATCCAGCACTCTGCCCTGCTTCTTACCCTGAATGGGACCTGGGGCTGCAGAGCTTTGGTGGTTTACTGCTTCACCAATGTCATGGAGAATAGTTTTATTCTGCATTCAAGCTTTAAAGCCAATCTCCCTCACTGTAGTAGCTGCACTTTTCTGGATTATTTCCCTTGTAGGCCTCCAAATTGTTTTTCCTTGTCCTCAATCCAACACATTGCCCCAAAACTGCAACCTGATTCCATCCAATGGTTCTGCATTTTAGAACTTCCAGAAATATGCCCATGTTGAGCAAAGGAGATGGTCAGTCTCTGCTTAGATCTTCATATAAATCCTTGAAGATTTGTGACTAGAAGCAGTATCTTAGCTGTAAATTAAAGCTGATCCAAAATATGACCAGTAACTGTAGAACTGTAGAAGCATTTCAGCATGTATGGGAAAACCTTAAGAACAGCTTAAGAACCTATGAGCAAAGCACCAAACCTAAAGAACCAGCTCTATGGGAGGCATTCACACACTCTTGTTTATGCTTTGCTAGATGTATCTGGTAATTGAGATGGAGTGTTTGGCATTTTTTATATTGATTGTCAAACGTTTGGACACATCTTCAAATTCAAGGTTTTATTTTTTTTCCCTCTACATTGTAAATTAATACTGAAGTCATCCAGACTATAAAGGAACACATAATGAATAACTTAGTAAACGTTAAAATGTTAAACAAACCAAAATATGTTTTACGATTTAAATTTGTTTTGATTACAGCTTTGCACACTGTTGGCATTCTCTCAATCAGCTTCATGAAATGGTTTTCCAGCATTTCTGTTTGAGTTCACAGAGATGTGCAGAACTTGTTGGCTGGTTGGCCTTCACTCTGCAGTCCAACTCATCCCAAACCATCTCAACTGGATTTAGATCAGGAGATTGTGGAGGCCAGGTCATCTAACACAACACTCCATCACCCTCTTTCTTGATAAAACTGCCCTTACATAGCCTGGAGGTATGTTTGGGGTCATGGTGTTTGGAACCAAAAATCTCAAATTTGGACTCATCAGACCAAAGGACAGATTCCCACTGGTCTGATGGCCATTGCTTGTGTTCTTGGTCCAAGCCATCCTTTTCCTCTTGTTCTTCTTTCTTAGAAGTGGCTTCTTTGCAGCAATTAGGCCATAAAGTCCAGATTAATTTAATCTTCTCTGAACAGTTGAGGTTGAGATGTGTGTGCTGCTTGAAGTCTCTGAAACATTTAAGAGGGCTCTTATCTGGGCTGCTGTTAACTCTGACGAACTTCTCAGAGGTAGAAGAAGTAACTCTTGGTCTTCCTTTCCTGGCGTAGTTCTGATGAGAGCCAGTTTCATCATAACGTTTTAATGTTTGTCTTTGCAACTGCACTTAAGGATATTTTCAATGTTCTTGAAATGTTTAGGATTGACTGACCTTCATTTCTTAAAGTAATGATGGACTGTCAACTTTCTTTACTTAGTTGAGTAGTTCTTTCCATAATATGGATTAGAACATTACTCAAATAGGGCTAATCAGTGTATGCCAACTCTACCTCTTCACAACACAACTGTTGATCTCAAACACATTAAGAGAGAATGAAATTCAAGAAATGAACTCTTGACAAGACACAGCTGTTAACTGAAAACCATTTCAAGTGACTACCCCATAAAGCTGACTGAGAAAATGTCAAGCTGTGCAAAGCTGTCAAGAGGTACCTTCTTTGAAGAATATAAAACATATTCTGGCTTGTTTAACATTTTTTGTTTAGTAAACAATTCAGTATGTATTTCTTGATAGTTTGGATGACATTAGTATTAATCTACAATGCATAAAACTTTAAAATAATGAAAAAATACTGAATTTGAAGGAGTGTCCAAACTTTTGACTGGTGCTGTATATGTTGTATACAAGCGCATCTTCTTGTGATTACCTCAATATGAAATCCATGTCCTCAGTGAATCCCAGCCCACACTGTATTATATGCAGCCTAAGTCCAAATCCAGATAACAATGATACAATAATATATTCTGGATATCAGCACTCTTGCATGCACAGCTATCCAAGCAAACCAAAGATTAGTCAGCTCCTGTGTCACTAAACATGAAATACATTTTCAGATATAGAACTAATGTCAGGATTTTTTTTTTCTGGAAATCTCCTGCAATGAAAATTAGTGATGTGAAAGTATTCATTTATCGAGCACTGATTCATGTTGTTTACAGTTCATAGACTGTTCGAAGAATCTCTAGCCTTGTGTTTATGTCAGAAGTCACTCACCAGTGGAGTCGTAATACTATATTTCCTTCTGTGGCCTTTTAAGGGTAAGAGACATGAGTCTGTACATGAGTCGAGTAGCAGGACATAATGCTTATTTCCTGTCCCCCCCACCCACCCCACCTATTTGCATCACCCCAAATGCTGTCTCCAGCTTGCAGTTCTCAGGATGCCCCATTTTACTCCAGCATGGAGCCTGGCCAACACGTGTAAGATCTGACATGTGGTAAAGTCGTATTCTCAAGGTGCCATTGGTAAAGGACATGGCATAAAATTTGAGATTGGCCTCACAGCAGAAACAATGATTTTGAACTACAGTTAAATGACATCTTTTTGGATGCAACTAACGCTTGAGATGTTTTGTTGTTAGAAAACTACTATAATTAACAGCTGAAATTGTAGAAGATTTGAGTGGGTATACAAAGAACTGTCTGTTGTCATTGTAGGGTAAGGATTCATCTTATGACACATGCCCCAGGCACCACCTGTCTACATAACAGAGAACTGGAGACAGTTTGGAGAAGGAACAGTTTTATATAGGGTTCTGTTGAGTTTTTAATTAGCCCCCTGAGTGGCTTATCCCATGAAGCCCCCCCCTCACTGCCTGTATGCTCTGAAAAGCGCAGGCAGCAACCAGCCTGTGACTTGAAAACTAATTATTCTGGGATATTTTTTTTTTTTGGAGCAGAATTGTGGCTTGGGGTTACACCTGCTTCTGTTACCACCAGGCAGAACAAATGTTTAGTAGAACTTTTAACTTTGCTGTTTTACCCCTAGCATTTTGGATACGTTCCCACTGGAGTGACATGTGCACTTTCCTATCAAACCCAGGGTGACTCATTTGACTTTGACAACAAAACCATTTTGACCTTTGCATAATGAACAGAGACTGATCGTTTTTGCAGAAGAACTGCAGGTATGCGATGGCATGGAAAGCTGTGGTGTTCTGGTGGATGGACAGCTGTGCATAGCATGGGAAAGGAAGATTCTTCCTGTTTCCCAGCTGGGTCTGACCCCAAATCAGCTTTTAAAATAAGTACAACCCAGTCCATCATCTTTCTCTTTTAAATTGGCTGGGAATTTATATTTGCATTTACATTTTCTGCATCTAGCAGACACACTTATCTGTAGCAGGTTACATAAGTGCTTTGTCATTTGTTCACAGGAGGCATCCTAGCCAATACCGCAGGTCAGAGGTCAAGATTCCTTTGAATTAGAACACTGTTAAAATATAGGAATCAATCCTGATCCATAAGATCTATCAGACAATGATAAGTGCAATGACAGGCCACACCAAACAATAAGGGCTAAATAGTAGCATTAGGATTTGGATATAGACCTGGTTTAAACAGTAGTATTAGGATTTGGATATAGACCTGGTTTAAACAGTAGTATTAGGATTTGGATATAGACCTGGTTGAAACAGTAGTATTAGGATTTGGATATAGACCTGGTTTAAACAGTAGTATTAGGATTTGGATATAGACCTGGTTGAAACAGTAGTATTAGGATTTGGATATAGACCTGGTTTAAACAGTAGTATTAGGATTTGGATATAGACCTTGTTTTCTCCTCTTTTGTTTGTTCTAAAGTTCTGTGCCACAATGGTAGTTGGTTGTGATGAGGTTTTGACTGGACTGAAATTGACTTGAAATGAAAGTAAATCCTGTGAGGGGCTTAGATTTTTATAGAGCTATCCAGAATTGTTATTAGACATACTGCAATTAATGCCAGTTTGCTCAGAATACTCAACAGTGATACTCAACAGAGTCCTCATGAGCAATAGAGCAAATATTTGGGTACGTTTTGTCCATCCAGTGTCCTGGGACTGGAAGCACTTCACACAGTGTGATCTGGCCTCTTGGTTGGATTCTAGGTTGCTTACGTGGGCGTCAGCTTTGTGTCTCAAAGCTTTCTGGTTGGACCCGTGTTACCCTTTCCTCTGCTTAAGGTGCACGGAGTGTATGGGGCTTTTCAGGGCCCACAGCAACCCCCTTGTTTCATGTGACCCCCAGTTGTTGAGGGCTTTGTGCACTGCAGCTGTGCCCGGTCGGCTGTGTGAAACCGGAGTTGGTCCCCACCCGAGTCGTTTTTCGGGGGATGTTGCCTTGTTCAGCTCCCCTGTAGAAACAATACTGCTGCATGCTGTCAGTTTGTCACTGCTGTTGAAATAACTGGAAACCTCCAATTACAGGAGACGTTGTTGGTTGAACACTAAGCAACACTATATGTGCTAAGTAGGTTCTGTATCTTGGAAAGCAGTTGGGTTGGAGAAAAAAGGGGCTGCAGATAATGAGTCTTGTCCAAATGAAAAAGGTAAGATGGAACTGCATCTGTTGGTTCCTAGTTGGTCTTGGTCACCTGACATTGCTAAAGCTTGATTGGTTCTCTGGTTCAGTTTCTCTGCTGTCTGTTGGCACTTTGCAATGAAAGGACCTAATGTAGCTCTTTGAAAGGGGAATGTACTCATTTTATTCAGAGGTTCCTTGATTGCTTTGTATTTTTTAACCAAACAGACATACCAGCTCATCTCTGCCACAGAATGAACAAGAATGAACCCAGCTTACTAGCCTTGGTCTCCAGTGTTTAAAACAGCTAAACCACATCAGAGGGAGTCCAAAAATATATACTTCCAATTCTGCATACCATGACATCCCAAAATAAGGTGTGCTTGGCTAATGATTAAAAACTTTTTGCAGTATATAAAAATCTGGTCTGTATAATTGCTATCTACCTAAAAAATCAAAATAAGGATTTTTGAAAAAGAGTTCCCTGGTGCAGAGGCGTTTTTTTCATCCTAGCATAGCCCCCTAAGATGTGATGTGACTGTTGATGGCTGAAGCTCTTTGTCTGAGCTCTATCAGTCAGGCAGGAGGAATCTGCACTCCAGGACAGAGCAAGCTTGCTCCAGTACTGCTAGTAGACGAGAAGGCGCTGTGATTTGCTTGAGACGAAACACTGCCAGCGTGTTAATGACGTGTGGCTTCGCTGGCAGCAGAGCACCCATTGTGGGCTCTATGTCCGCTGTCGCACTCTGTGCTGTCAATCACAGGAGCAAAGAGTGCCGAATACAGGACACAGGTTAGACATAACTGTGCACTTCAGTCCAAGAACTGGTCAGATTCACAGAACACTTGTAATAGATGGAAAATTTGTTGTTGAAGTTTAAGTGTATTTTGTGGTACAGAAATACACAGTGGATTCTCTTCAATGACTTCAATGAGCAAGAGTCAGCAATCTGAGTCAGCAATCTGAGTCAGCAATCTGAGCAATCTGACAGAATTATTTATGAGTTACTGATCTAAGATTATAATGTGGTGAAGCTACAGTGAGCTGAATAAGGTTTCCAAAGGTTTTCAAACATATTTAGAACGATGATTACTGTCATATGCAGGAGCTCAAAATGTAACAGTGCTTTGTTATATGCAGGAGCATGTTCAAAAATGTAAGAGTGCTTTGTTATATGTAGGAGTTGTTTGGGGGGAGTGTCACAAAGGGAGAACTACAAAAGGCATGGGCCAATAAACATTAAAGAACACTGGTCTATGAAAACCAGGTTAAATCCTTGTGATC
Organism: Sternarchorhynchus goeldii; assembly: GCA_028565775.1. Lineage (NCBI taxonomy): Eukaryota > Metazoa > Chordata > Actinopteri > Gymnotiformes > Apteronotidae > Sternarchorhynchus > Sternarchorhynchus goeldii. The sequence goes on along the minus strand of JAOXYF010000015.1, from coordinate 6,383,550 downwards.
AATTATTCTGTCAAAGGGTAAAACCAAAACAATGCAGTTACAAAGCTTCTGCGTTTATATGAATGTACTCATCCACACAGACCAGCAGTGTCCATCTAGGAGATCAGCAGATGTTTTTTCCTTTAAGAAATGGGTTGTCCTGTCTTGTTTATTATAGAGTCAAATACTGTCATGTTTCCAGAGGCTCAGGTTTGTTTCCATTTGCAGAAGAGTCTTTGAAGTGATCTTAATACTGTATACTGAGAATGAGTCACAGTAAATCATTTCAAATGTTTGTGAGAGTAAAAACCAGATTATTGGTCAATTCCACCAACTGATCATTAGACAGTTTTGTTTACTGTGGGTGATATATTAATGGGCTCTGATCTCAATCAGATATAATCAACAGTTGAAAATATGGCTATATTATAAATACACTTCTCTTAATTTTGTATGTGCTCTTTATTAGTATTATTACTATTGATAGTTGTTATGTGTATAAACTCAGTTTGTTATTCAGATGATCTGCATATTTTTCAGGAGGGCAAAAACCCAGCAGCTAATAATTATGGACCTGCTGTGATAAGCCCTCTATATCCAGTACATAGTTGTGTTATTGTTGTGTCAGGGCATGGTCATTATGTTGTGTTATTGTTGTGTTATTGTTGTGTCAGGGCAGGGTCATTATGTTGTGTTATTGTTGTGTTAGGGCAGGGTCATTATGTTGTGTTATTGTTGTGTTAGGGCGGGGTCATTATGTTGTGTCATTGTTGTGTTATTGTTGTCAGGGCATGGTCATTATGTTGTGTTATTGTTGTGTTAGGGCGGGGTCATTATGTTGTGTTATTGTTGTGTTATTGTTGTGTCAGGGCATGGTCATTATGTTGTGTTATTGTTGTGTTATTGTTGTCAGGGCATGGTCATTATGTTGTGTTATTGTTGTGTTATTGTTGTGTCAGGGCATGGTCATTATGTTGTGTTATTGTTGTGTTAGGGCGGGGTCATTATGTTGTGTTATTGTTGTGTTAGGGCGGGGTCATTATGTTGTGTTATTGTTGTCATCAGCCCATGAATTCAAAGAGTTTTGCTTTCAGAAACTCAGAAATTGTACAAAGTGTAAGAATGTGTAAATGTGAATGCAAGAGAAACAAATGCAAGAAGTTTCAAATGTTTAGTAGAATGCAGATGTTTTAGATTTTTATCAAAATAGTGTCCAAATTAAAATGTAAATTATAACAAGGAGTTTCAGTGTATATTTTAATGGGAAATCATGCTCTTAAACTAAAAAAACAAAACATAAAACATGGAAGTGGAAATCACTGTGCATTTAAAGTTTTAAAACCAAATGTCTCATTTAAATTATAGCCGGATTTGGACCGTTCCATACAGGTGTATCCTTGAACTGTGTACTTGTTTTCTGATATTAGTGCATGGAGAGTGCAGAGTTGAACTCTGAGGCTTGGGTCACCTGATGAAAGGAAGGATGAAAGGAACACTCCATTGATCAGATGAATCTTACATTTCTTATCTGCCTTACACTATTTCATTTATTACTATTGGCACTTTGGAAACCCATATAATTTTCAATATTTCCCTTTGTTGGTGGTCGTGTGTGTGTGTGTTTTGGGGTGTGTGTAAAGATGTCTATCAGGAACAAACCTGCAGAAAAGTGAAGTGTTCAGCTCATCTGATTTCTGATTTTTCTCTTTGTTTCTTAAAGGTGTTGCCCACAATGATGCCCCTGTGCTACTGTGGTTCTGTCTTACTGGCCCTGTCCTGCTGCCTGCTGGGAGTGACATCATCGCTGAACCTGGACGACCCCAATGTCTGCAGCCACTGGGAAAGGTAAACAGACAGACTTACATCTCCTCTAAACTCACAATACATGCGAGGTGCATTTACAAACCCATCTCTTAGGAGCTGTCATTTTGAACAGTATAAGAATACCTGCTGTAGTGTCCCGTTATCTGTGAAGTTAGAGAGATGGAGGACTGCACTGATATGGAAAAGGTGTCCCTAGTTGGTCCTATGGCCAGTCAAGGAACAAAATGTTCAGCATGGAGTAGTACATGACATTTCCCTACTGGTGCTTCTCATAGAGCAACTGTCTCTAGCACAAAGGCAGATCAGATGTCTTTTATAGTCTCTTGTAAATGTTACACCTTTTTTAGAATGACTCAGTGTTCGTTCAGTCAGAGCTTAGCAGAAGTGAAATGCCTTTATCGATGTTTGTTTTGTTATATTACTTGCACATGATAATCCTGTGATGGATTACTGGTCGATGCCTGATGAATGTGAAATTTACAGTGTATAAAAGTACAATGAGTTTCCCTTCAAAGAAGGGACAGTCAGAAATCACAGCAATAAAAATCAAAATGGATTTACATAACAAACACAGCAGCATAGTAACACGACAAGGCGGTTATATCTAGTTATGATAAACATTCTAGTCATATCTAGTTTCTGGTCATATATAGTTAATATGTATATAAGAAGAATCTGGGTTTAACAGTCATAGAATCCTGACCACACATACTTAAGTAATGAAACATTCACATTTACACATTCTTACACTTTGTACAATTAAGTATTAAAACATTTTAAGTGCTTTTTATTAAAAAAAACGATATACTTTGTTACCTCTCTGGATTTCCTACATAGTCAGGCATTATGTCCTGAAAATGTCTGAAAAATAAACACACACACACGCCCAGATAGAAACGAAACCCTCCCACAACCATGGCACACACGTAGCACATCATGTAGGCAGGAGGTTTCGGCGGCCAGATTAAGCAATGGCTCGGGAATCCATTAAAGCAGATTGGTAAGAACAAAGGTAAAGGGTGCTTTTCCCAGCTAGATTCACTTTCACTGCCTAACGTTTGGGAACAGCTGCGGTGGTTTAAGCACCCGTGCAGGGGGAGGCTGTGGAGCAGCGGCCACGGGGCCAGAGAGGATGAGTGTGGGCTTGCAGGAGATCCCAGAGTCATGGCCTGACTGGTTCCCTCATGGACGATGCTCTGTTGTCCACATAATCATCACCATTCAACCCTACTGTGCATGTTTAAAAACGCCTCAGTAAGCACACACTTACAGTACTGAGAACATGCATGTCCAAAGAAAATCAGAAGTTTCTTTAAAGAGTAAGAGGTATGACCAGCTGCCTGACAGATTTCAGCTCAGCACCAGTCCTGCCTCTCGCTGTTATAGCCACCAGAACCCATAGGAATGAACCAGCAATTCCTCCACTTATTTTGCAAACTTTCCAAGTGACCATCTACCTTTCATCCAAACAGCCGATTCCCATCACAGCGAGGCTCAAGCCTCTCGAGGCCTGGAGTCTGTTCCATCAGGACGATAAGGGAACTATTTGCTACTAACTGTAACTCTAAGCATATGTTTGTCTGTTAGGCAATTTTATAGATCCATACTTATCTGAAAGGAATACCACACTTGATTACCTTAAAGCATAAGTATTTAATTCCCTTTAATTCCCACAGACGTCCACACTGTTACTCTGAAGGCATTCCAAATGGGTTCAAGTAGGTTCTGCTATCAAAAAGATAAAATTATTTTTCAACTGAGACAAGGCTTCAGTTACTTCTGATGTTGTTTTGAAGGTCAATGATTAGGCTTTTTGAACATTTACTTTTTCTTGCGTTTAGTTCATATCACTTTTTCAGGTTTTACTTTGTCAGTTTCAGTGTGCATCGATCATAAAAATAGCACTACTGATTTTACTAGGCCACCCACACACAGTGGCCCTCTGTGTAGTTGTGTCATGGAGCATGTGCAGTGTGTGAAAGCTGGGAGTTAATCCTCTCTCAGTACATGGTTACCTTAATTGTGCCCTTCTTATTTAAGCACTTAGCGTCAGCTCTCGTAAGCCACTTGAGCTGGAGTTATGGCGACCACACATGAGTTGTGTAAACATGTCACAGAGAAGAAGTGCTTGTGTATGTGTGTGTCCCTGCTGTGTGTGTGTGTGCGTGTGTGTTCCACAGTTACTCTGTCACTGTGCAGGAGTCATATGCACACCCCTATGATCAAGTCTACTACACCAGCTGCACTGACATCCTCACATGGTTTAAATGCACACGTCACAGGTGAGACGGTCTTCTGCGCTGAAACACTCGTTTACGATGGTGCATTTCATTTGTGCTTTACCTTTGGTAAACTGATGAGTGGACAAATTCTGCACATGTTAATTAAGAGAATGGTAATACCAACAAACTGACAGGCACGGTAAGGGTTTGCTGAGGGTTTGTTCTTTGTGCTGTCACAGTAATCGTGTTATTATCTGTTCTCCACGCCTCTGACTGCGCACAGGGTGAGCTACAAGACGGCCTACCGGAGGGGAGAGAAAACCATGTACCGCCGCAAGTCTCAGTGCTGTCCGGGTTTCTATGAGAGCGGGGACGTGTGTGTTCGTAAGGAGCGTTTTTCATTTTACCACCAATGAGTCTTTGACTGTAGCGCACGGACAATTAGCAGTAAAGTTCTTCTAAATCTGGTGAAAGGTTTCGATATTCAAAGGTACTTACAGGCTGCTGTGTGGTATGTTGTGAGGATACAGTTATTTCAGCTACCCTTTATTTGATAGTGTGCACTTCCATAATGCACTTACTCCAAATGGTGTATGCTTTCACCCATAAATTAAACGTGGAAATGGTGTTTTCATATCAACATTGAATACATATTGAATAAAAGGTCCATATTTGTTTCTGCTTCAGATAAATATTCATATGGAAAGAAACCAGAACCCATTTTTTGTTGGTTACTTAAAGAAAGTGCACTGCAGCATTACAACAGTTCAATCAAAGCCACTGATTTCCTTACATTGTTTTAGCAAAACACAACAGACAGATGATCTATGACTGTGTTTTGCAACGGAGAAATGTTCTGTTCATTATGTTTCCAACATTCTTCCGCATGTTTTTGTGGAGTATTCTATAGTTATATAGTATAGTTTTTGTGGAGTATTCTATAGTTATATAGTATAGTTTTTGTGGAGTATTCTGTAGTTTTTGTCTACTTGCATTTTTAGGTGACAAGTTCAGTGCTTTAGTCTAGGAAGAAGACATTTTACAACAACGTTACACAGCTAAAGCTCATTGCAAATATGTTCAAATGAATAAACACTGCAGTTGAAATATTCTGTGGTGTAATGCTTACTCTCAATATACTGAATAAAATATTGATTTCAGTTACTGAAATCCACAAATGATTATTTTGGTCCAGTTAGCCCCAGATTTGGATGCTGTAGGTCAGTATTCCAAGCACAGCTAAATCTGCATCTGCTTTAAACACACAGCTCGCTCCAGATCATGGAAAGTCTGCTGTAATGTTGTAAAGCTGCACGGCTTAATGGATTTGGTTGTGTTCCCGGTGTAGGGCTCTCCTCCGTGTTAGCCTGCAGTAGCTTTATTCAGCTGTAATTCCTTTCTCACTATATTTGCTGTGTCAGTGCTAGTAGATCTATCGATGCTAATCTTCAAGGGATTATTCTGTCTCATCCCAGTCCCAGGACCAAAGACTCTTGTAAAGGATGTTTAAAGACTGAAAATCTCTTGTGCTGTGGTTTGGTTTGATACCGCTCTGTTTGTTTGGGCAGTGTCTGTTTTTTGTTAGCAGGTTAGCGGTTGGTGTGCATCCACCCCCAGCTCCCCCGTGTTTGGTTTTCCCACTGGCTCATCTTCACATTGGCTGCATCTGTTTTGATGGAATGAAATCTGACCTTTACTTTCTCTTGTTTTCCTGTTCTCGCCCATCTTTTCCATTCCTCC
>JAOXYF010000015.1:6364846-6377685 GCA_028565775.1 Sternarchorhynchus goeldii | reverse complement strand
CACCACCACCATAGCCCACTGCGCTGAGAAATGTGTGCACGGCCGCTGCATGGCCCCCAACACCTGTCAGTGTGAACCCGGCTGGGGAGGAGCTGACTGCTCCAGCGGTAAGTCCTCCAGCTGCAGCTGTCAGTCTCTCTGCACGCCCACACACACACACACACACACACAACCTGGTCTGCTATGCCAGCCCACAGGAAGGCAACCAGAGTGACGCCAAAAGACTTGTCTCTACCAGACAGCAAACAAAGAGAAACTCCTCAGCATTTTTTTCCTATGGCAACATTTTTTCCATGTTTTTTATCTCGATAGTGCATCACACATTTAGCTAAGCTATACTAACTCCCCCTGCCCCTCAGAAATCTGGCACGGGAAAGCATCCCAGAATCATAGAGCCAGCATCACTTTTTAAACTCTTTTTTTAGACTTATTTTAGACAAATTTCAAAGACATGGCATAAATTCTATTAAGCTTTAGACTCATGACTCATTCTAATGATTGTTTCAACAAAAATAGGAAGAAAATGATCGTGGGTGACTTTACATGACACTTGATTAAAGTCATTTCTACCCTGTAGGTTTCTGCCAGTGGAATAATGATTGTCAAGTGTGTGGACTATAATGACTGTAATGGGACAATGATAGTTCAGTAGAATCAGGGGGCCGGTGGTCAGAGCTCAGCCTTCCCCTTGTCTTCTGTTTCAAGGACTTAATAAAGTGGTCATTGTTATGTCTGCAGTCGCTATCCCTCTGGATTAAACAAGCTTGGTTAGTCAGTCTGAGCACAGTGATTAAACGGGCTCTCCTACACAGCTTTGGGTTACATTGTTAAGACAGATAAAGGTAACAGGGATACGGGCATCCATGAAAAGACTTGCTAGCTTAGTATATTGCGCTACAATGATGCGTCTTACAATGGTGTCATAATTCAAAGGTGTGGTTAAGAGTGTTTTAGTGAAGATGTCAGCGCTTTAGCAGTGTAATGAAACCAGGGTGTATTCACAGTTGTTTGAAATCCTGTGTCGCCTTTATCTTTGTCGTGCACCAGATCCAGTTAAACCTGTTAACCCAAAGTTAAATCTCGTATGTGATTGGTTGGCGTAAGAGTGTTTGTTTTCATACAGATCACAGAGCAGCTGATCGCTGTGATAGGTCAGTATTATTCACTGGGACAAAAGACAGACTATGTCATGGATAGTTTGTTTATTTTCAGAAAGGGAACTGATTTGAGATGCAGCACTTTCAGCACATCGCTTGCGCTCTTGTAGGACTTGATGTCACAATGATATTATTCTTGAAAAACTTGAAAAGATGTTACCATTTCTGCAATTGAATCACTTTAGAGAACATATTCGTCCTCACAGATGCCAGGGTGAGGTTGCCTGTGTTTGCTGCCTGTCCTGATACTGTGCAGCATTTTCAGTATAACATGGAAATACTTTCGGATTCTCTCCAACTCTGGTTTCTGTTTCTTTGTAAGAAGCCATTTTTCCTTGACCAGCAGTCTTAGTTTGGTGACTTAGGACAGAATCATCTCTTTCTCCTAATAACGGGGTGGTGGGGGCTCCAAAGGGGATGTTGTGTTGGAACTTTTTATTTATCTAAATTAACATGGCATTAATATCCGCTGTGTGATACACAGCCGCAAGCTGCTTTAAATGGGGAAGCATGCAGGCTTACAGGTCACAGGACCACGACAATGCACTTCTGGATCAGATATAAGCCCCAACAAAAGAAACTCGCTTCAAAATAGCCAAACTTGCCACAAAAAGCCATAGTGGAAATGTAGGAAATGGCCTCAGGCATCAGGGCAGGGATTTTCAAATCTGGGGCACCACATGACAGGCGTACAAAACATATGACCATATGCTCTCTAATGTTTTTGCTTTTAAATTAAGTACCATTTATACATTAATATGCTATTTTCCTGTTTAATTAATCCTGTTGGATTGTTTCCTGCTGTAATGATGGGGACTGGAGAAACGTTTCCAGTTTCCACCTTAAACAGCTGCCTTGACATTAAAGTAATACCTTTAAATGAATGGTCCAGGCAGCTGTTGTTGAGGTCTGGATTTTCAGTGGTGACACTTTCTGGTCTGTCAGTTTGACATTAAAAATACTAATACCATCTTGAAGGAGCTGTTGAAACTCTGTATCCTGCCAACAGCACTGTATTTAAGTGTCCACTTAAGTGTTTATGTGACAGTTCTGCCATGGTTGGTTTCACACTTGCTTGGGGTGTGATTTTATGTTACTTATAGACTAAAAGACTTATGTAGATCTACCTTCATTGAAAAAGAAAAGCCATTTTGGCTAGTAAGAAGCAACACAGTATGTTATACAACAACAGATCTTTCTCTGAGATAAAAAGCCTCTTAGGATTGTTTAAGGACAATTGGTTCTAAAGAGGACATTTGGATGAGAATTCCCACTTGCTCTGTTTTTGCTCTAAAACTATATGAATATGATTTTATCCATTATTCAGGATAAACTCCTTAAAAATGACCATAAATCAAGTAAAATCAAATCAAGTTTTATTTATATGGTGCCTTTTACAACAGATGTTGTCTCAAAGCAGCTTTACAAGGGTCTGAGTCCAAGCCCCCAGTGATCAAGCTAAGGGTGACAGTGGCAAGGAAAAACTCCCTAAGAGGAAGTTGGAAGGAACCAAGACTCGGGGGGGGGTTTATCCTCTTCTGGCCGACACCGATCACCACGACAACAAGATAAATATATAGAAAAACAGAGTAATACATTATAAGCTATAATATAAATTCCACGGGGGGTCCAGTGGTGTTGAGAAGGTCCTCCATCCAGTTGATTAATCCTCCATCTGCGTCTGGATAAGTAGGAGGTATCAGGAGATCCTCGCCAATCCTTATTTAGTACCAAGCAAGATGGAGGACAACCAATAGTAAAAAAAGCAAAGCAAGACAGTTAGTTCTGTAAATCAGTTTCACACATTACATGAGAGTACTAAGAAACTTTTGTCTCTGTTTTTCTCCTGTTACATTTCCCAAGCCTGTTTCTTACCAAATGTGTGTAAATTCTGTGGGCTGACATGGTGATAAAGTATGATTCAAACATTCACACACAAAATGAAAAATTTGGAATCTCAGTGGGAAAGAATAATTGTACACTGTAAGCTGTTGTATACACCATGTGCAGCTTCTCTGTTTTCTCTTTGACTGCTGTGTTTGCATCCCTGTGGGGTCAATCTTTGGCCCTGCAGAATTTATCACAGCATTTGTGTGTGTGCGTGTGAGTGCATGTGCGTGTGTGCATGTTTGTGTTTGAGGCTGGGAGTGTGTGAGTTGTACAGAGAGGCAGTTCAACTGTGTACGGACAACTGGCAACACCGGCTAGGTCCTCTAATTTTCCGTCAGTAACTAACGTCATTCTGCAAAGTTGAGAGGGTCAGCAAAAGGCAGGCTGAAGCTGGAACGTCAGCCTCTCAACAGCTGCCGTACCCCCTGCTGATTGGATGAATTGTGTTATTATTGCCTTCATGGCTTTGATATGCTGTTGCATTGCGTACTTATGTTGATTGAGACGATTTCAATTATTAAGTTTCTCTTTGGTCAGTCAGTAGGTTTTCTGCTATTTTCTATTCCTACCAAATTGTTTTCGTTTCCGATCCTCAGTGTATAGATCTTAAACACACTGTGAGGCACATATGTGGTGCATTATGTGAAACAGATGTCTATCCACCCAGTCAACGCACCACAGGTCTATTTAGAAACTCTTGGTGAGGCAGGGCTCCCTTACCCCCCCCCCAACATACAGCAAGATAGTTTGGACTTCACAACCCCAGCAAGTCTCAAAATACCATCTACAATTTGTGGTATGACACCGAACTAACTTTGTAATGCTCCAGGAGTCTGTTGGTCACAGTCCTGAGTCAACCAGACTACAATCCAGAACAGACATAACAAAGGGAGCAAACTACTTCTAGATCTACTTCTAGATCTAAAAAGATCTTCCCCACTGTGCACGCTGAGCATCTGTGCATGTTGTGAATGTCATTGTCATAGAGGTGAAAATATAGGGACAGAAACATTGCACAGACCCTGGTAACACACTGGTATACTGGGTGGGGCATGGATGGGGGCGAGGCATGGATGGGGGCGGGGCATGGGCAGGGGTGTGGTCGCTGTCAGTGTGCAGACTGGAGCGTGCTGAAGCCTCCAGGGCCACTGCTTTAACTAGGTCAAGTTTTACAACCGTAGCACTTTGAAGGTTTTGTCCATACGAGCCCTTTAGAGTCACTGTGTTCTTGCCGTTCGGAGGTGTTGTGGACTTTTCACCGCGCCATGATCAACAATAGAGAATAGACCCTGCCATTAGATTTATGAACACATGATGCTCATGGCCAGGTTCTCTTTTGATCTTACAAACGTACACTTACAAATCTGTAGTGCATTTAGACTGTAAGATGATGCTTGTAGTTTAGTATCTGTCCCAGGTGTTTTTCAAGAAACTTTGAGGACTAGCTGATGTGGATTGGTAGAACATATTTGATGCAGATGCTTTTAAAATGTTGCCTAGTAGATATTCCTGATGTACTCTGTCTTAAACCTGCTGTCACAAAGGACATTACAGCTAAATTGAATATGATGCTTTTTATTGAACTTTAGATTTGAGATGAACAAAAACTGAAAGCATTTTTAGCTGATCTGTTTTGATAACATTTAAGAAGATCATGGCTTCTGTAAACAGCGGAGAAGTGTGCAGCTGCTAGGGTTCCTCAGCCGTGCTTCCAGCTCATAAATCACGGCTAAAGGGTCAGAGCACGGCAGCAAACGCAACTGTGAAAAGAAAGAGGGAAAAGACCATTTAACCTCGCAAGCGCTGGTGACCACAATAAAGTGTGTGGTCAATGAGACAAACACGCTCTGTTCAACCTGCCACGGCAAGAACGGGGTTGTATTTTGCACGTGATCAAGTGTGGAGGACATGAACTCACCTCACGAATTCAGTGAAGATTCTGTGAAGATCAAAATTAATATTCCATGTTCATTGTTATTGAATGCAATTTAAAGCTATGGGTAACAATTTTTATTTTTCACTGAAGAGCAGATTGTTTTGTCTGCTAGTCTAGGAGATTTAAAGTATGGTTCAAGGATGCCAATGATCCGAATCTGGATTTATAAACAGGCTGTTTATACTCAGACAAACAACACTAATTTAAGTAACTAAGGTCAGGTAAATGTAATTTTGTACATAAATTTGAAACACTCATAGTTAATGTCCTTGGAAATTTGTTAATCCCTTAATACAAGGTCAAAGAACAGTGCCTCCAAAATTAAGATGTGTGCAGTGTCAGCTTGTATTACGTCTTTAATCACAAGTGTTTATGAAAGGCAGGAACAGCCTCTTGAACTCTTTGAACTGACCCCACAGTGCATTCAGATGCTAAAACACACAGCCTTTTAGCCTGAAACCTCCGAACCCTAAATGAACAGTTAGAGAATCAATCTGCTCTTATTTGGCATTCCCCTGCCCTGGTGTTGAAGGAGAGGGCTGGCATCATGGCACCAAAAATGCCTTGTGGAAGATGAAAGAGGTTTTAGAATAAACATGTGGGCTGGGGTGGACAGGGTGCTCCAGTGTGTCTGCAAGGGGAAACCTTTCTTCTCAAATGGGAGAGGTTGGAGCCGAATCAGGAATGATCTTATCAGACTTGGGTGAAGATGGAGCACCAGTGGTGAAACTGAACTGAGGCAGAAAATGGCTGCTGTCGTCTACCAGCTTGTCTATTGATTATGTATAATTGCATTAGATTTTTTTTATTAGCCTTGCTAACATGATGGGAGGCTGAAACGGCTGATTAATTGCTTGCCCTGTGTTGCTGGGCTCATTGATATTTCAGCCAAACCCTGTATTACAACACTGGCAACACTGCTAAGACATTCATAAGTTAAAAAGTAATGTGTTATTTTTTGACTGGATTACAATGAAAATGACGTTAGAAAAGCTACCATAGTCCAAAACAGCAGAGCTTGAAGTATCATGTAGTGCTTCCCATTTGCACACATGTAACACTTGAGATTTGAGTGTGAATGGAACTCTGTTTCCCTCCTGTGCAGCTTGTGACATCAGCCACTGGGGTCCCCACTGCAGCAGCCGCTGTCAGTGCAAGAACGGGGCGCTGTGCAACCCCATCACGGGGGCGTGCATCTGCGCGGCCGGGTACCGCGGCTGGCGCTGCGAGGACCTCTGCCAGGCGCGTACCTACGGCGACGGCTGCCAGCAGAAGTGCCTGTGCCAGAACAACGCCACCTGCCACCACGTCACGGGAGAGTGCACGTGTAGCCCCGGCTACACCGGCGCCTTGTGAGTTTTGCATGAACGTGTGTGTGCGGGAGACATTGTCCGTGTCCGTCCATCCTCGAGCTCCTCCGATCTCTGTCCTTGCTGAGCAGTACGACTCCCAACCCTTTCCTGTCCCAAACCCCACCCCTCCCCCCACCCTCCACCCCGTTCAGGCCCCATATGTCCTTCCTGGTTCTCATTACTGATCTGTTTCTGTCTCTGGTGCAGCTGCGAGGAACTGTGCCCTCCAGGTAAACATGGGCAGCAGTGTGAGGAGCGCTGCCCCTGTCAGAACGGCGGAGTGTGTCACCACGTGACCGGAGAGTGCTCCTGTCCTCCTGGCTGGATGGTAATTGCACAGATGAGTAGGAGGAGACAAACATTTCACCCACAGTGTTTTATATGGCTGACCCTCAGGGTAGTACAGACAACAAAAATATTTTCTTTTTTTTGGCAACTGAACCGGAGAGCTACTCTCTGAGTGCATAACATTTAATATATAACTTATCAGTAATGGTGCGCATAGAAATCATCTTCACAGACATAATCTGTTATTCACATCAGCACAGCACCTGCTATTTGCTTTAAGTGTGACTAAGTTTAATTAAATTAGAATGCATTAAACTATAATTAATAATAATGATGTAATGAAGTATAAATGAATAATGTGGGACTGGGTTAAATTGTTGATGTACTGGGCTGGATAAATGACTTACATGTGTGTGTGTGTGTGTGTGTGTGTGTGTGTGTGTGTCCAGGGAATGGTGTGTGGGCAGCCCTGTCCTGAGGGCCGTTTCGGTAGGAACTGTTCTCAGGAGTGCCAGTGTCACAATGGAGGAACTTGCTCAGCTTCAACAGGCGAGTGTGTGTGCAGTCCTGGCTACACAGGCGAGAGGTGAGACACACTCCCACCTGATGACTTCCATGAAAGCCTGACACATACAGATATAGTTTATCTCTGTGAGAAGCGATTACACTAGCCAACAGTGATTTTGCTTCCTGCAAAAAAATACCTGCACTGGTATGTATTTTTACATGCTGAATCCAAATATGTTTTCAGGATTTTTTTTGTTACACTTTGTTTTTGTTACTTCAACTTCAGAACTGCTGCAAACACAATGGGACTGAAAACGGTTTCAACCCAATATAGTTACACAAAACTGGTCTAACATGTGAATACATCACATATACATTATGCATATTTATACACACCACAATCAATAAAGCATCACTACATTTACATTTACATTTTTGGCATTTAGCAGACGCTCTTATCCAGAGTGACTTACAAAAGTGCTTTAGTCACTGTTGTTATGGTCTGTCTGTTTGTGTTCTAGCCGTGATCGTGTGCTTATAAGGCATAAATGTAGGAGAATTAGGATGCGACTCAGTGGTGCCAGTCCTGTGCACACGTCCATGGCTGCAAACCTTGGTTGGGTTTTCTCAGGCATTCTATAATTGGCATAGATGGGTGAATGTGGACTAGGCCAGAAACTGCGCATCAGGGATTTGTATAAGCACAAGATCTATAATAAAACTCAACCCACAGCAAGGTCACATGGTAATTAAGCCATGAAGTCAACTGTTCTTAATTGGCACTGTAAGTGAATGAAAGTCAGCTATGTTATAATCGTATTATCAGTGAGGCACACATACACTGTAACTAGTATTGTATGCGCAGATGTTGGGTTAGAATCTGCTTTAATCTGAATAGACAAACATGCAAACTGTATGTGATTAAAAAAAGCCAACAAAGCCAAATTTAAGAAAGCAATTATAAGTTCTACGCAATTATATGAATTATTTTTAAAAACCACAAAAACTAGCTGGCAGGCTAGTGAAGCAGTGTAGTCAGATGAAGACCCGCTAGTGCTGAGATATTTGCAGTGGCACAATTTCGTTGTCTTGGCTCTGTTATACATCAGATTTGATTAGAGACGAAACAATGGCTGTACGGTTAAAAGTGTTCAGTGCTCTGCTAACCAGTGATGATGAGATGTTACAGGCTGGTTACTGTAGCTCCTCTAGAGGTCACAGACTTCACTCACTGACCGCAAAGAATCTGCAAGTACAGAACTCAACATTTTGTAATGATTTTTTATTTGTACCATTTATTTTGGGCCATGAGTTATGGTCCACTGAAACGGGAATAAAATGAATAAAACTGACTGTGATTCCTGTGTGTTCACCCAGTACAGATGTAAATACTTTAAATACTTTGAAACAGCAATTCTGCATATTAAGCTGAAAGTATTTTATTGTAAAAGCAGTATACTGGAGAGGCTAAACGAATGAATGATGCCATTTGCTTATCTTTACTCTTGCACTCTCCCTCAAGCATCGACATTCCCTCAGCTCTCTTAGCATATGAAAAAAGTGGCTGCAAACTGAACATCCTTCAGCTCTTCAGGAGCTTGTCTTGTCCTGTGTGGATGTGAGCCAGAGTTCTGTCATCTCCACCACTGGAGCCAGGGGCATTGCAGCACATTAATCACAGGAGAGAAGAAGAGGACAGAAGATGGACTGGCTCTGTTATTGCTCTCTGTCATCCTTCTTATCCCGGTTGTGATATTGGATTCTATACCCTAGTGCTGCGTCCTGGGTCTGTGCAGGGACAGGAGTGTGTGTGTGTGTGTGTGTGTGTGTGTGTGTTATACCATATCATGGTGCATCTTTTTATCTGGCAGGCAGCTACATAAACAAGAGCATTTTGGACTTTGATGATAGTAGGTCAGAAACATGTGAGCATAGAGGAGATGTGAACATCCCTCTCCAGAAAGCAGCGTTTTGCCAGGGCTGTCCTTTCACAACGGACCCCGGCACCGAGGACGCAGCAGTGAAGCCGCAGTCCGGCTGGGAGTGACTGTAGTTGTGGTTATTCACAAAGAGGCCAGTAGCACTGGGTCAGAGTGTGGGAAAAGGCCCCAGCCAGGGCCCGTGCAGGAGGGTGGGGGTATATATCGCTGGCTGAGTGCTGAGTGGCATTCCTGAGATGATCGTAAGATGTCTGCCTTTAAAGACTACAGAAGCTTCCTGAAACATTCATGTATCTAATTAATTCATTTTGAAGTAATAGTTGTCCTCTTACTATAGAGATTTTGTTACTTTACTAACATTCAGTGAACCGCACATGGTTGAATCACTATATAACTATAGTCTATGTAGTGTATTCCATGTGTTAATGTTAAATAATGGCTGTATACAATTTATATTTACTCCAGTATTGATGCATAATCTGAATGGAATGATGTTTTCTTTTCTAGAACAGAAGCTATAGGACACATTATTGAATGGAATGATGTTTTCTTTTCTAGAACAGAAGCTATAGGACACATTATTGAATGGAATGATGTTTTCTTTTCTAGAACAGAAGCTATAGGACACATTATTTAGCATCCAGTGGTTATTGGGTAATTTGGTTGAGTTGAGTTGACTGAGTGCAGAGACTGGAGCCTACAGTAGAACACAGCCTCAGACTGGATAGGATGGTCATAATTACCAGTATCAGATTGCACATATACTTAAACAGACCAGGAAGTGACAGGAATAGTGCTACAAGTAGATTTTTATGAGTTAATAAGAGCCTTGGCTAAGCCTGACGTCATAGAAGACTTCCGACCAACTCTAGCAGGCCCCAGTCCACCACACCCAATGAACTCACAGACCTAAGCAGTGTGTGTTTGTGTGTGTGTGTGTGTGTGTGTGTGTGTGTGTGCAAGAGAGCAGAAACAAAAAGTGGACTTTTGTGAATCAATGGGAAACCAATTTCATGTCTGAGAGAAAGCAATGTGCTGATATGTGTTTAACCGTGTGCATATATTTATGTTCTCATATTCTCTCGAAGCTTTGCCAGAAAGACTTACAGCATTACAGCATGGTCGATATCACATGTGCTGCTCTGATAAGCCGCTCCTGCAGACGGACAGCTGACATGTTCAAGAATCAGTATGGAGCTTAAAGCAGTGGAAACAACGCTGAACGCGATCCATGTGTTTCATTGCAGGCGGGTGTTGCCATTCTGGCCTGCCTAAGCTTTGGGAGTAGCTTCCCCACATCCCATCTGCATAGCTAATGGAGCAGACATGGCCTGAATTCTTCATGCCTCACATAGTCATTCATCAAAACCAGAGTGCCCTCTATCACTAGGCCTGAGAGCTAGTTCTCCCCCGTGGTCACATGGACAGAATGCTCAGCTGGAGGAGGAGGCTTTCAGCAAGTGTGCGCTGATGGGCTCCAGCCTTCGCACGGGCGCCGGGCGGAGCTGGGTGTTGTGGTTGGGAAACACGGGCTTGTAGCAGTCGGAGTCACATTTTGTTTTGTTAAATAGCTGCTTATACATGTGGAGTCAAGAAATGAATATTATCTGGAGATTAGGGGAAAAAAATAACAACTTTTGAACTGTGCCTCTAGCTGGGTAGAGCCTGGGTAGAGCCTGGGTAGAGCTGGGTAGAGCCTGGGTAGAGCTGGGTAGAGCTGGTTTGCTGTCCTCTGGTTAACCTTGTACTGTAGTGCTAGTATGGTGTAGTGCTACACCATACTGCCCCAGTTAGCTGCCACTCAGTGCCCTTGTGACTGATGGCCAGGTGTGTGTGTGTGTGTGTGTGTGTGTGTGTGTGTGTGTGTGTGTGTGTGTGTGTGCACGTGTGTGTTGGCAGGTGTCAGGACGAGTGCCCAGTCGGTAAGTATGGCGTGGGCTGCCACCAGACCTGCCGTTGCGAAAACGGAGCCGAGTGCTACCACATCAGCGGGGCGTGTCTGTGTGAGCCGGGCTACACGGGCGAGAGCTGCGAGACCCGCATCTGCCCGCAGGGCGTCTACGGCCTCAGGTGTGACCGGAGGTGTCCCTGCTATGGGCCCAACACACGCAGGTGTGTCTCCACGGCATGGGACTTTTAAAGTGTGTTTGTGTGTGTGAAGAGGGACAGTGAGAGAGAGTATGAGAGAGAGGGAATAGGAAAACATTGGCAATGCGTATGTTTAAGTGTTTAGAGCCACACACACACACACACACACACACACACACTATTTCCAGTTGTGTTTCTGGCCTGTGGATCAGACGGGCTGGCACAGCTGACTGGCTGCATGCGTTATGTGAGACCACAGCTGCCGTACTCTCGCTCAATGGAGCTACTGTTTCAGGTGCTACCAGCTGCCCCACCAGCAGGTACTGGCCAGTGCTACAGCCCTGACTCTCCAGCACGAGCAGCTAA
The DNA here is from genome assembly GCA_028565775.1 of Sternarchorhynchus goeldii. Classification (NCBI taxonomy): domain Eukaryota; kingdom Metazoa; phylum Chordata; class Actinopteri; order Gymnotiformes; family Apteronotidae; genus Sternarchorhynchus; species Sternarchorhynchus goeldii. The sequence goes on along the minus strand of JAOXYF010000015.1, from coordinate 6,366,161 downwards.
AACCCAGCCTATCACTCTATGGTCTGTGCTCCCCAGTTTCCAATTTTAAACACCAGCTTTAATACCAAGTGTAACGCCAACTTCTGTTTTGGGTGTAACAGCAAAAAAGTGTATGGTTTTTCCTAAAATATAGATCTGAGCTAAATCTTCAGAATTATGTCTAAAATGCCCAGTCTTTAGAACTAGAATGAACAAGAAAATGGTGGTGAATGACCCAAAATGGAGCAGATGTATAGTGGGCTTGAAGGTTGTTGTGAGGTTCTGACGACCCTCTCAGGAAGCGCCAGGTGCTCCACCCCCCACCTCACTGTCCTTGTGTCCTTATGGCCTCGTGTCCTGCCAGTCATGACTTGAAAAATGCTTTTACAAAAGGTAGAGAAAAATTACACGAGGGACAGGAGAACAAGTGCTGGGGTAAAGGTGCTGGACAACGGAGCAACTCATTCACCTGATATCTTTATTTTCACTTTTCACTACAGGATGACTCTCATTTTAGTCCTTTTCAATATGTGCATTGTAGAGAAATCTCCAGAACAAGCTAAAACAAATATAACGTTTATTCTCTCTCCTTTTGTCTATTACTCTTTCTGTTTCTTCATGTTCTCTTCTCTCTCTCTCTCTCTCTCTCTCTCTCTCTCTCTCTGGCCAGCTGCCACCCTGTGTCAGGAGAGTGCTTGTGCCAGCCTGGTTGGTCTGGTGTCTTCTGTAATGAGACCTGTGCTCCTGGCTTCTATGGAGAGCAGTGCCAGCAGGTGTGCCAGTGTCTGAATGGGGCAGACTGTCACAGTGTGACGGGCGAGTGCAGCTGTGCCCCAGGCTTCCAGGTAAACACCTCAGTAAACACTCCAGTAAACACCCCAGTAAACACCTCAGTAAACACCTCAGTAATCCAACTCTAACACACCACCTAATCAGTTAACTCACACACACCTCTCCATAGGGATCAGTCAATCAATCAGTCAATCAATCAGTCAAACAATCAATCAATCAGTCTATCTATCTATCTATCTATCTATGAAAAAAATCTCTTTAGCATATCATATCTAATATCTAATTGCAGGCGTTCTGTCAAATCAAAGGCACTGTGTATTTACCATATTGTTGAAAAAAACAATTAAGCAGTTTATCTACTGTAGAGGTTCATCAATTAATTGTTTTTTCAGGGTGCCAACTGCTCCATACCCTGTCCTGTAGGGAGCTATGGAGTAAACTGCTCTTCATCCTGTACCTGTAAGAACCAAGCCGTGTGCTCTCCTGTTGATGGATCCTGTACTTGCAAAGCAGGTACTTACATCTGAATCGATCTAACAATGTT